>ONZH01027624.1:0-62730 GCA_900303285.1 Rhinella marina
GCCTCCTTTTAAAGTGTCCAGTGGTGTCATTCTTACTTAATCATGACAGATTGATCTCCAACCCTGTCCTCATCAACACCCACACCTGTGTTAATGGAACAATCACTGAAACGATGTTAGCTGGTCCTTTTAAGGCAGGGCTGCAATGATGTTGAAATGTGTTTTGGGGGATAAAGTTCATTTTCTAGGCAAATATTGACTTTGCAAGTAATTGCTGTTAAGCTGATCACTCTTTATAACATTCTGGAGTATATGCAATTTGCCATTATAAAAACTGAAGCAGTAGACTTTGTAAAAATTAATATTTGTATCATTCTCAAAACTTTTGGCCATGACTGTACACTATATAGTGTACTGCAGTGCATTTTCACTCTTGCTAAGCCTTGTCTGGCCTTTAGCAGGAGCCTGATGAGGCTTAGCTTACACCATGGCAAGCCAGACGCTTCTGAAAGCGTCTGGTTGCCATGGTAACCATCGGGGCGCTGCCACAGCAGAGCAGCGTCCCGATGGGAGCTTCCTCCCTCTCTTCTGGCCACACCATCCCTCCCTGTTAACCCCTTCCATACAGCGGTCCCTACGGACCGCGGCATGGAAGGGGTTAAACTGCTGACATCGGTGACCAGCACCGATGTCAGCAGTTTCAAGCAGAGTATCAGCTGTATGCTGATACTCTGCTTGAAAACCGCTCGCCATCCTGAAAAATCATTGAGGGCAGCACTCCCGCCGCAGCCGCCGCACATTACCACCCCCCCCCCCCAATCGGCCATCAGAGAAAACAGTGGGGAGGGGAATATATATTAATTATATATATATATATATATATATATATATATATATATATATATATATAACACATACATATTGTTAAATTTATTTATTTTACAGTTTATTTCAGTTACGATCGCTGTGATTGCGATCGCTAGCCCGGGACCGCCCCCATTGGTCCCGGGCTGGTTAGCTGAGACCCCTGGCTGTAAGTAACAGCCGGGGTCTCAGCACTGTCACAGTGTCATCAGACATGGTGATAGTAAAGCACAGAGCATCATGAAGACCAAGGAACACACCAGGCAGGTCCGTGATACTGTTGTGGAGAAGTTTAAAGTCGGATTTGGATACCAAAAGATTTCCCAAGCTTTAACCCCTTAACGGCCAAAGACCGCTTATCCCGTCATGGGCAGGAGCCGCTTGCCGCCCCATGACGGGATAAGCCGTCATGGCATTAAACAGAACCCTGAGACTATCACAGAGCAGGTGCATTTATACGGAGACTTGATTACACACAGGTGGATTCTATTTATCTTCATCAGTCATTTAGGACAACATTGGATTATTCAGAGATCCTCAATGAAGCTGATATATTGTGTTTTTTTTCTTTATGAGCAAATCAGGGATTTACTAGATGGAGTTAAATCCCTTAATTGCTCATTTCTTATCCTGGCCTGCCATCTAGTGGCCAGAATAAGAATTGCAGTTTGAAAACTGTAATCCTCACCAGCGAGGATTACAGTTTTCATATGGTGTACAGACACCCCGATTGGCCACTCGGGGCGTCTGTACACCACCCGGAAGTGTACGCTTCCGGGTTCAGACGCATCCTGATGCCGTGATCACGGCATCAGAAGGCCCTAGAAGACGCCGCCGATGTACGGCGCTGGTCGGGAATCGGTTAAATGATCCAATAAATTTTGTTCCACTTCACAATTGTGACCCACTTGTTGTTGATTCTTCACCAAAAATTTAAAATGTTATATCTTTTTGAAGCCTGCAATGTGGCAAAAGGTTGAAAAGTTCCAGGGGGCCGAATACTTTCGCAAGGCACTGTATAGTGAGTGGAATGAACCTTAATAAAGGGGAGCTGGCGGGTTAAAGGGGTATTCCGGTAAAGTAACTATTTTTGAAAAACTGTATTAAGGCTGCAAACTGTGACCCAACCAGAACCTATACACATAACCAGAGTTTCATTTTACATTGCCATCCACTTGTCTAGCTCCTGTGTGAGCCTGCAACACACTGTATCGTGGCTCCTGATCTTCCATCACAAATCCCCACAATCCCTAGCTTTCCTGCTGTGAGTTTGTGCCAGTTCATGAGTGCTGGTGTTTATTGATTGGCTGCCTGATATTGGTAGAGTCACGAGCCCTCTACTCAGTAATCACCGGCACACTAATACTCCCTTTGTTTCATAAGACATTTAATTAGAGAATTGATAGCAACACACTGAGCAGGCTCGACTTAAAGGCTCAGAACTACATGTCATGCCATGGTAACTTATGAGGAAACAGTGGGTAGCAGAGGAAGAAACTACTTTTATAACTACTGAACGGTAAATATGTGAAAAATTATACTTAAATCGGTAATTCTGTTTCCTTATGACCTATGTAGGGACAGGAAACAGTTTAAATTGCCCCCCCCCCCCTATATCTATATATATTTGATTTATTTATTTATTTTTTTTGGGGGGGGGATATCGGCCCTTCATTGTGGACAGAATTACCGGTAAGTCTAATTCCGGTTTTCCATTTCCTTTCAAATTTATTTTTATTAATTAGCAAAGTTATACATTGGGATGACATTGTACGTAGTTACAGGTTTTACAAACATCATAAAGTATAATCAAAACCGGTCAATACAACCGACCCTCCATGGGAGACGTTATTTCTCGAACCATAGAGGGACATTAAGGTAATTATGCAATAGTCAATAAACATGCCAAGAACATGCAAAGTAAAAAGGATAATACTGTAAGAGAAGAGGAGAAGAAAAATAACAAAAAAGAAGGAAAGGGAAAGGCTAGGAAAGTGTGGGTGGAGAAGAGAGATATATCCACGCGGCCAATTCTTATCTAGTGAGCAAGCACACAAACCTATGACAGTGGCGTAGTAAAGATACTACTTCAGAGGACCCAGACACACTAAGAACACTACAATTGTGTAAAGATAGATTCATCTAATCGTGGATTTGGTATCTATGACCCGGTGTTAGATCTCGAGGCGCAATAATGTTTCCAAGGACCCTAGAGCTTCATATATTTATGGCGATTTCTATTTTCCCAACTTGACAACTCTTCAAGACGACAAATGAGGTCTACCTTATCAGTCCACTGTTCAAGGGTGGGCGGTTCCGAACTGAGCCATTTGAGTGTTCTCAGCAACCTTGCTGCCTGTAGGAGATGGGTGGCCAAGTCCGGTTTTCCATTTCCGTCCATCATGACGGCCACAAGGAGACCTAACAAATTAACATGATGGGGGGGGGGGGGTGGCTACAGCTTGAAGAACCTCTCTCCCGAAAGCCAAATCGACTGCCGCAGAAAGGTCCAACCTGTAATGTCTGACAAAGGTGCATACATTAGACCAGGTAGCCGCTATACAGATCTGATCCAGAGGCGTCCGCCTTCTCTGCCCAGGATTATGCTACAGCTCATCTAGAATGGGCCTTAATCTTTACAGGACAAGTTATTTCTTGGATTTTGTAACTGTCTACAATTGTGGATTTAAGCCATCTAGCCAATGAGGCCTTCAAGAGCTTTTTGCCCTTGTTCTTGCCTGCGTATTGTTTAAGGAGGTTATCATCTTTCCTAAACGACTTTGTGGTTTCTAGGTACTGTACAATAGCCCTGCGAACATCAAGGGAGTGAAATTTTTCCTCTTTAGGGTTTTTAGGGCTAGCACAAAAGGATGGAGTCTAAGGGTTCGAAAGGAGGACCCGTTAGGCCATTTAGAACTGTATTGAGATCTCACTGAGGAACGAGGGAGGTAAGAGTTGGCCTAAGTCGAGAAGCTGCTGACATAAATCCCCTAACCCAGCGGTGGTCCGCTAGAGAACTATCATAGAAAGAACTGAGCACTGAAATCTGGACTCTTAGTGTACTGGGTCAAAGGCCAAGATCTAGGCCATTTTGAGGAAAGTCTAGAATTTTCTGAATTATTGGACGAGAGGTGTCTGGGGAAGTTTCTCCTATCCAGCTGCAGAATTTCTTCCAAATTTTGAGGTACATTTTGGAAGTAATCTTCTTCTTGCTACGTTTCAATGTGTTAATGACATTCTCTGATAAACCCTGACGTCTTAAGGCGTCACCCTCAGGATTTATGCTGTTAATTTGAAGATTCTTGGATTGGGGCGACAGACTGGACCCTGGAGGAGCATGTTCTCCTGAAAGGGAAGTATCCAGGGTTCCCGTTTTGACATTTGCTTCAGTACTGGGAACCAGCTCCTCTTGGGCCAGTAAGGAGTTATGAGGATTAATGTTACTGGGTCTCGAGAAATCTTCTGAATTGTACGAGGCATCAACGGTACCGGAGGGAAAGCGTAGGCCAAGTACATCTTCTCGAGAAAGCATCTACTGCAAGAGGATCTTCTTTTGGATTCAAGGAACAAAAAACTTCCACCTGTGAATTTTTTCTTGACGCAAAAAGGTCTATAGATGGAAGACCCCATTTTGAAGAAATTTTTGGAAATTAGAAATTTGAGATTTTGTACCTCACTGCTGTTTCAGGTAGGCTACTATTGTCATATTGTGAGAAAATTTTGATGTGGAGATCTTTCAGAAGAAAGGAAGCCTTTTTTAGAGTATACCATACAGGCGCTAGCTCTCTGTAATTTGAAGAGCGTCCGCTTGCTTGCATCTGTTATAACCTGGACAGATATTTCTGCGAAGGAACTCCTCTCTGAAGATTTCTTTCCTCTTTCCACCAATTGAGATCTTGTTTCACTGAATCTGGAATACTGATTTTCTTGTCTAAGGAGGTCTGTTTTTGTCCCAGCTTTTCAGAACCCAGCTCTGTAATTCTGGTGTGAATCTGGCACCAAGATACTGATCCTATGCAAGAGGTTAGGAGGGCTAGAATGCTCATTGCTTCTCGGATTGTACAAAATTTTCTCTTCTGGAACCTTGTGACCCTGTCTTGAAGCGGAATTTCTTTGTCCTGGGGAAGAAAGGAACACTGCATTTCTGAATCTAGGAGAATTCATAAGAATAGTCTTTTTGGGGATGGATGGAGAAAGGACTACCCCCAATTTATTATCCAGCCTAAATCTTGAAGACCCAACAGAAATTCTCGTGTCTTCTATGGCCATTTCCTTTATTTTTCCTATCAGCAAGAAATCGTCTACATATGGAATAACGATCATCTTCTTTTCTCTGAAGAAAGCTACCATCTCTATGATTATTTTTGTAAACACCCTTGGTACTGATGAGAAGGGGAGAGATGTGAACTGGAAATGACAGAGTTCCTGTTAAGTTTCTTATTGCAAATCTCAGGAATTTCTGAGAGCTTTCGTGGATGGGGACATGATAGTATGCCTCTTTCAGACCGACTGATGTCATAAAGGCTCCTTAAAAAAAAAATAAAAAAAAAAATAAAAAAAAAAATGCTCTTCCGGGACCTCTTTCTTTTTATCCACAGCTTTCTCTAGAATTTTGTCAAGGACTGGTCCAAAGACGTATTCTCCTGAAAATGCTATTGAGCATTATTTGGATTTAGAAGTCTTCTCTCCTGACCAGGATTTTACCCATGGGGCACGTTGGGCCAAATTAGAAAGAGCTCTTTTTCTGGCCACGAATCTAACTAATTCTTCTGAGGTGTCAGCTAAAATGGCAGTAGCAGATTTTAATAGAGGGATCGAGTTTAGAATTTCTTCCCTAGAGATTGTGTTTTTTTAAGTGGTCTTCTAGCTTGTTAAGCCATAGAAACATTGACCTGGCTACAGAAGTGGCCGTGATATTTGTTTTTATAGAGAAGGTAGATGTCTCCCAGGCTTTTTTCAGCAGACTATCAGCTTTGCGTTCGAAGGGGAGGGAGGTTTTTTTTTAATCACTTTCACCACCTGGACATCTATTTTTGGAGTACCGTCAACTCTTTAGGAATCCCTAATCTTTTTTCTGGTTTTAACCACTCATGAAAGTATCACGTCCCGTACATTCTCATGTATAGGAAAAACCAAACACTTTTTTGACCTTAAACCTCCGAATATCTCATCCTGGATTGAGCGAGGTTTGGGAATGTCCTCAATACCCATCGTAGCTCTAACTGCTTTTAAGCTTTTAACAAATCCTCCATGTCCTCTGAAGAATATTTTCTTCCCTCGTCTACAATTTCACCATCAGACAAAAAAAAAAAAAAAAAAAAAAAAAAAATCTTCTTCCCCCCAAGGGTCTGGAAGATGACGCCATCCTCGTCCAGCTCCTCTTCTGAGAAGGAAGGGACCAAGAGTGTTTTTTTTGTTTTCTTTAGGAGGGATCACAGATTGACTGGTTGCTCCCAAGGAAGCCAGCGATGATTTTATCTCTTCATGAATCAGAGTTTTAACATCAGATAGGTTGCTCTTCTTTTAATATTTCAAAAATGCAGGATCTGCACAATTTCTTCTTGTAATTTTCTAGGAGTCTTATTAAAGATTGCACATTTCAGAGACTTAGTTTTAACTTTTGTCTCCTTAGCTCCCTAACAACAGAAAAAAGAGCAACCATTTATCAGAAGATACACCAAAAATAAAGGCAAGACACAGAACACTTTTTCCTCCCCATGGGGAACTCACGGAGGGTAGAATAGTAGACTCAGTAGTCTCCATGCTGGGGGTCTCAGGTGCTGACATCTTGTGATGGAGAGAACTCCTGAAGGAGAGATGCCATCTTCCATGCTGCCTGATCGGCGTTATATGCCTGCCGCATCATCATGGCCGGCACTATCGCTTCCTGGAGCGCGCCCCGCCCCCCTCCATAGTCATGTGACCATGCAGCGCTGGGCCGAGTCACGTGGTTCATATCAACGTGCGTAGACAGCCGCACACTTCGCGAGTGTCGGGTGTCTGCTCAATGTGCCGCATGACTGCCGTGTCCTCCTTACAAGGTAGGAGATTGTGACAGTTTTCTAGGGGTAAACAGGCTCTGGACCAGCCGGAGCCAGTACCCACATCTACCCCATGTCCAGCTTTAGCCTCATGCCGCAGAAGGAACAAGGGGAAAAATAGAGAGACCCCAAAAGCACCTCCTAAGGGGGAGGGGAGGTACGGGTAGCCCAGGCTATCGCTACCCCTAAGGTCTCTCAAATAAAAGGCAATAAACGAATAAAAAATAATTAAATCTTCACCTCCCAGTCCGGGAGGCCCCTCTCTGTGTAATCCCATGAAGGGACAGGAAAAACACTGGAGGGAGTGAGTTGGAGGGGCAAATTAAACTCTCTCTGTTTCCAGTCCCTCCATAGGTCAGGGGTCAATCTCCTTTCTCCTTATGGCCGTCATGGTGGATGGAAATTTACATTATATTATGTAATTATTTATGATGCATTAGTCTAAAACACAAGTTCTATTTATGGTAACTGGAATATCCCTTTAAAGAAATAAAAAGTGTAACATGTTAACGGTGAAAGGCTACCCACAAGTTTGTTGCATTCACACCTCAATACCTGTATACACTCACAACAGTCATTATTAACCAAAATAGCAATTTTATATTAGGTATCATATGCTCAACCTAAAATCAGGGATCCCACATGAAGTGCTTATTCCAGCTCCTGTGTGAACGACAATATTTGAAGCTTTCCGAACCATATCAGCGAGGTCCTCCACTTTTTGTTGCAACTCTTCTGGAGAGTCAAAAATCTAGAAAATGTAAAAAGAAAAATTAAAACGTTAGACAATAAATATGAATCTATTGTCAGAAAATTTTTAGATTACATTTTTATGTGGTTGTCCAGGCACGACAGATGAATCTGCTGAGCGGGTGCTTCAGAGGTCCTGGAATAATAGGTTTCTGCTGCAGGGAGTACTTCAGATGGCTTCTAATGTTGCCCTCTGTACAGAGCTGTATAGTGGTGTTTACTTAAACATAGTGTAGCACTGCTACTTTAACACTGTGCATTATCACACACAGAGGTCGCAATAACGCCTGTACAAGCATCATAGAGACATGTTCAGGCAATTTTACTCCCTGGAAAAAGTCTAAGGCGTACCAATACACCTTAGAATTTTCCCTGCTTTTCATCAGCGCAGTGAGCGCTGTGAATGGCATGGACAGCGCAGCAATGCTGCTCGTGCCTGAAATAACCAATAACAAAGCTCCTCAAAGCAAGGAGCTTTGTTATTGGTGCACCAAAGTGATACAGGTCGGGTGAGGCAGAGGAAGCCAGCGGGAGCTGGGGCTGGCTGTAGGAAGGAGAGTGAGACTTGTTTGGGCTAAAGAACACAAGGAATGGACATTAGACCAGTGGAAATCTGTGCTTTGGTCTGATGAGTCCAAATTTAAGATCTTTGGTTCCAACCACCATATATTTGTGCGACGCAGAAAAGGTGAACGGATGGACTCTACATGCCTGGTTCCCACCGTGAAGCATGGAGGAGGAGATGTGATTGTGTGGGGTGGTGCTTTGCTGGTGACACTGTTGGGGATTTATTCAAAATTGAAGGCATACTGAACCAGCATGGCTACCACAGCATCTTGCAGCGGCATGCTATTCCATCCGGTTTGCGTTTAGTTGGACTATCATTTATTTATCAACAGGACAATGACCCCAAACACACCTCCAGGCTGTTGGAATACCATTTCAGGTGACTACCTCTTGAAGCTCATCAAGAGAATGCCAGGAGTTTGCAAAGCAGTAATCAAAGCAAAAGGTGTCTACTTTGAAGAACCTAGAATATAAGACATATTTTCAGTTGTTTCACACTTTTTTGTTAAGTATATAAGTCCACATGTGTTAATTCATAGTTTTGATGCCTTCAGTGTGAATCTACAATTTTCATAGTCCTGAAAATACAGAAAACTCTTTGAATGAGAAGGTGTGTCCAAACTTTTGGTCTGTACTGTATAGATCTCATTTTTATTTATGTTTTATTTTTATGTATTACTAGCAGAAAGACCCGGCTTCGCCTGGGTATATTTCATCTATTTATTTAATGTTTCTGTGCGTCGTTGCAGACAGAAAGTCAATGCAGCTGACAGAAATTGATTTTTACCTTCATTTTTTCAATCCCTATTGGCTGCGGAGTGGGAGGGGGCGTGGTTTAATGGGACACGGGGGGGGGGGGGGGGAAGGCCTTAATTTCAGGGTGGCCTGAATTATAGGTTAATGCCATGGTAATTTGAGGAAACACAATGGGTAGCAGTGGAAGAAAACATTGCTTTGCGCGGGTATATTTAATCTATTTCATTTAATGTTTCTGTGTGTCGTTGCAGAGAGAAAGTCATCCTCCCTCCCATCCCTGCAGCTGACAGATGTTGATTTTTACCTTCAATTGTTCAATCTCCATTGGCTGCGGAGTGGGAGGGGTCATGGCCTGACTGAGTCGGGGGCGTGACGTTGCAAGACCTGGGGCGGGGTTTTAAGTCCTTCTTTTGATGGTGGCCAGAATTACAGGTCGAATGTTTCTGTATGTTGTTGCAGAAAGTAATCCAACTTCCCTCCCACCCCTGCAGCTGACAGAAGTTGATTTTTACCTTCATTTTTTCAATCCCCGTTGGCTGCGGAGTGGGAGGGGGCGTGGCCTGACAGAGTCGGAGCGTGGTTTCCCGAGATCTGGGGCGGGGGTCAGAGTGGCATGAATTACAGGTCGATGACATGGTAATTTATGGGGACCCGCAATGGGTAGCAGTGGAAAAAAACATCTTTTATTAGTACTGAATGGTCGTAGTCTAAAATTAGTCAATTTCATCTACGATTTTTGTGTGTCGTTGCAGAGAGAAATTCACCCTCCCACCCCTGCAGCTGATTTTTTTCAATCCCCGTTGGGAGGGGGCGTGGCCTGGCAGAGTTGGGGGTGTGGATTATCAAGATGCTTCAAACGGTTGTAGTCTGAAATTAGTCTATTTCATCTAAAATTTTGTGTGTCATTGCAGAGAGAAATTCACCCTCCCACCCCTGCAGCTGACAGAAGTTTATTTTTCCCTTCATTCTTTCAATCCCTGTTGGCTGCGGAGTGGGAGGGGGCATGACCTGACAGAGTTGGGGGTGTGGCTTAGCAAAGCGCTTCGCATAGGTGATTTAATCTATTTCATTTAATGTTTGTGTGTCGTTGCAGAATGGCTGCAGAGTGGGAGGGGGCGTGGTCTGACAGAGTTGGGGGCGTGACTTAGCAAGACGATTCGAACAGTTGTAGTCTATAATTAGTCTATTTCATCTAAAATTTTTGTGTGTCGTTGCAGAGAGAAATTCACCCTCCCACCCCTGCAGCAAACAGAAGTTTATTTTTACCTTCATTTTTTCAATTCCCATTGGCTGCGGAGTGGGAGGGGGCGTGACCTGACAGTCGGGGGCGTGGATTAGCAAGACGCTTCGCATGGGTGTATTTAATATATTTTATTTAATGTTTGTGTGTGTTGTTGCAGAAAGAAAGTCAACCTCCCACCCATCCCTGCAGCTGACAGAAGTTGATTTTTACCTTTATTTTTTCAATCTCTGTTGGCTGCAGAGTGAAAGGGGGTGTGGTCTGACAGAGTTGGGGGTGTGGCTTAGTGAGACCTGGGGCGGGGGTTTTAAGTACTTCTTTTAGGGTGGCCTGAATTAAAGGTCAATACCATGCTTATTTATGAGCACACGCAATAGGCAGCAGTGGAGGAAAACATCTTTTATTACTACTGAACTGTAGTAATAGAAAAAAACATAAGTTATATTTATGGTAACCGGAATACCTTTAACAGTGTCAGTGAATAGAAATGGATGAGATCCTCAGCTGCTGATAATTACCTGGTTGTTATGGAAACCTGCCCTCCCTGTGTGGCTTTGCAGAGAATGGCAGTTGGAGTTTAAAACCAAAGTTCCAAGTTGTAATGTTGGCTAATGGAGATTATATTTTGGGAATATCTCAGGAACGGTATGTCCTAGAGAGATGAGACCTGGTCTAAAACCTTCCCGGACACCTGATGTACCTGTGTTCACAAATTTGGTGAAAATCGGTCCAGTAGTTTGGTCGCGCATAGAGAACAGACAGACAGACAAACTCATTTTTATATTATTAAGAGATATGTATGTGTGTATATATTTAATTTATATTTTATTCTTAGCTTTATATATGATCTCCACCTACCCATTTTAAATAGCTTTACCTGGATAGATATATTCGTATGGTGGAAAACACTGCCAATATAGTGGTAGTTTTACTTTTACTGAGCGCTCCTTGTTGGAACGCATTGACCACTCCCCCATCACACCTATAGTTAGACACACCGAGCAGCTAATCGCACAGCCATCTCGACGCAATAGCGCATGTCTCGAAACCAGCGCTTCGGTCACGTGGTTGTGCCCGATCACGTGGACGCAACCTTAGACTGTTCCGGTGGTTCATGTGACCGGGTGCGCTCCGGACAGGAGCGCTCTTTCCTCAGATTTTAGACTTTAGATATAAGCCCCCTATGAGCACAATTTATAATCATTACAATATGGGTGATTACTTGTTGATCCTCTACGCCATCTTACAAAAAATGAGCCTTGATTACATTTTCCCAAAATGCATTCCACTGTTGGAACGCACAACACTTCCGGTAAGATAACACAGGAAGTAATATCGGCCTTTGGCGCCTTTCCTGACATGTGGATTCCACCATACAAGCAACAACCAGTATAAATGTAAGTGTATCAATGTATGTATGTTTTATATCCTCCTGATGAAGGGGATAATTACTTTAAAGCGTAACTGCCATTTCACTACCAAAAATGAAATTTCTAACATATGTGATGCTCCAGGGCAGATATTCATGAATCTGTATTTTTCAGTTAATTTTACCTTCCTGATGTCTGTATTCAGCCCTTAGCAACCATATTTCTTTGTGCCTCTATTTCAGCATCTTCCTAAGATGGCCTCTGCTGCTCTTCCTGTGGTGATTTTTGCCCTTCCTTGAGGCCATTCTGTATTCCCTCACTTCCCATAAGCCCTTGCTCTCCTCACATGAACTAGCATAGCGTTGCTAACGAATCGCGACTTCTCTTTCACTCCTTTCACTCGCAGTAAAATTACGCTAATTAGGTGAATTGGTACGCATTAGCGTACAATGCGTACGCATTAGCATACAAATGCATGCGCAGTATCGTACAATGCATAGCATTCGTATGCTAATGTGTTCGCATTAGCGTACAATGAATAGCATTAGCATACGAATGTGTACACTACATGCTGGCAGGGAATGGGGAAAATGGAAGGAGACACATGAGGCAGAAGAGAAGAAAATAATATAGCTGGGGCTAAAAGGGATAAAATTAGTTGGGCTGTTATATGCAATACCTAATTAGCTCTGATGGGCAGGCATCACATACTGTACTCCTTGTAGGCATTAAGGCTGGGAGGAGGAGCCAGTGTCCTACTACACTGTGAACGCGCATCCAGGGCTGAGCTCCTCCCCCCAGAGCTCACCAGTCTCTTGTTTATCAGATAGAGAAGACGGACTGCACATGGCAACGGTGTGAGAAGAGCCCTGCACAATGGTAAAGTGGCACACATTTCTCACAGTTTTTCTCATGTGAAACTGAAAATGATTAAATTTTAAAACACTAAGGCACATATACTATATGGTATACTATACCATTACAGTATAAAAAATGAAACGGCAGTTACACTTTAAATCCCCGAAACACGTCGAGCTTAATACAATTAAAAGTACTTGCTGTATATGAGTCCTCCGTTACATCTATCGTATAGGACGGGACGTACTTACCATTTTACAGGCGACCTCGGCGAGGGAGGAAGGGTGACGGTGTCTTGAGTTTATCCCGTTTACCCCCCTCCCTGGTGAAGTAAGTCTTACACCTCCAGATGATTTTACGATACCTTGATCTTAACATCATGCGTTTTTAATGTACGTATACCAACTTCTTTCTTTTCTGCTATTGCATACTGCCCTATACAATTTATATATTCCATCCATTTTTCACCAACACGGTGATTAGAATATTTCTAGTGACTTTGCGGACATTCGTGTCCTTATTTCCATTCCACCTATAGGGTCTGGCGCCCCACAAACAGTATTTGCTCTTATTCACGGTAAACGTCTTGTAATCCGTGATTTTCTTTTTTAAGCGGGCCGCTTCCTCTCCCTACTCTGGTCTCCTCTTACAGTCTGTGGCTATCACTCCCCTTTGGCGCCCACCCCCTAACTTCTTTCCCTTTACCTTTTTTTTTTCTCTATATCTTCTCCATATTAATCATACTCCTTTTTATTTTTTTTTATCTTTAATCCATCTAGCTAGAGAGGATTTTGAAATATTTTGGCCCTTGCCTTTCCCTGAAAACTGGATGAGAAGACTATCAGACTTCCTGATCTCCCTGGCAAACTCAATGTACTTCAGGACTGCCCTCCTAACATCAAGCGAACGAAAAGCCACTTCTTTGCCGTTTCCCGGTTCATTGGAAAAGGAAGGGAGGATAATTTCTTGATCCCTATGAAAATTTGACAGAACTTTTGGTAGGAAACCTGGATCTAATTTGAGAACTAGCCTATCATCTAGGATTCTGAGATAAGGTTCCCTAATGGAGATGGTCTGGATCTCACCTAGCCTCCTTGCAGACGTAATCACAAATAAAAAGGCTGTTTTAAAAGAAAGTAGTTTGAGAGAACAGTCGACCAGGGGTTCAAAGGGAGCTAGAGTAAGGCCTGTCAGTACTATGTTAAGGTCCCAAGAAGGGACACGGGAACTAAACGTAGGTCTAATCCTAGCAGCTGCCCTCATGAATCGCCTTATCCATCTGTGGTTCGCAAGGTCAGAGTCAAAGAAACAGCCGAGAGCGGATACTTGAACTTTTAGGGTGGATGGTCTGAGGCCCAGCTCTGGCCCCCGTTGCAGAAAATCTAAGATCACCAGAATCTTTGGCCTTTCAGTATTTGGGAATGGATTTCCAGACCAGGAACAGAACCTCTTCCAGATCTTTAGATAGATTGCTGAGGTGACTTTCTTTCTACATGATCTGAGCGTAGAAATCACTTCATCAGATAGGCTCCGACTCCTCAAAATCTGGACCTCAGGATCCAAGCCGTTATCCTCAAGAACTCTGAATGGGGATGTAGGATGGGACCTTGATGAAGAAGGTCCTTCCTGACCGGAAGAGTCCAAGGCTCCGAGATAGAGTCTTTTGAGGGAAGCGAACCAGCTTCTTTTTGGCCAGAAGGGCGTTATCATGATAACAGTTGAGTTGTCTTGTTGGATCTTTTGAATCAACCTTGGGATAAGAGGAAGCGGTGGGAAGGCGTAGCACAGGTTCCAATCCCAGGTTAGGGAGAAAGCATCTATCACCCAAGGACTGTCCCGAGGGTTTAGAGAACAGAAGTTTTCGATTTCGCATTTTCCTTTGAGGCAAACAAATCTACCTCCGGAATTCCCCATCTGTCTACTATCATGCTGAATTTTCTGAGTTTAGGGACCATTCTGTCTGATCAGGGGCAGACATACTGCCTGTGCAGCAGGTTCAGCTGCACAGGGGCCCAGAGAGGGAGGGGGGGCCCTTTCCAGGGGAGGTTGTTGGGTCCTTGTTAGGACTTCCTGTGAAACTGCCTCCCGTTCTGGCTATACTCCAAAGCTGAAGGACCTTCCATGACATCACAGTCATGTGATCTTTTCAACAATGAAGTAGTGGTAGGACCTATGATGAGGTCACTATCATGTGACCAATGTGGAGAAAGGCAGCTGGAGACCTGTGGAATGAATGTGAGTGCCAGAGAAGTGCTGGGAGATGTGGTTCTCCTCATTACACCTCCTCACTGCTTAGTGGAGGGGGGGGGGGGGTATGTTATTTAACTGAAACTGTATGTTAGAGGGGCTGAAGGGAGGGGAGGGGTGTTAGTTACATGGGACTGTATGTTATAGAAGATTGGGGGTAGATGACTAATGCTATTTATATGGGACTGAATATTATAGAAGTCTGCAGGGTAAGGAGTAATGGTATTTACATGGGACTATGTGTTGGAGGGGGCTGAAGGAGGGGATTTAAGTTATTTACATGGGACTATATTGTATAGAAGATGGTGGGAGAGGATCAGTGTTATTTACATGGGACTGCATGGTACAAAAGACTGGAGGGAGAGGAGTGATGTTATTTACATGGGAATGTATTGTATAGAAGACTAAGGAAGAGAGGTTATTTACATGGGACTGTATCATATAGGAAACTGGTGGGAGTGGACTGGTGTTATTTACATAGGACTGCATGGTATAGAAGACTGGAGGGAGAAGACTATATATAGTATATTATAGGGGGCACTGAAGGGAGCATTATTACCACTGGGGGTAATATGGGGAGGGGGGGGACTTCCGCCTAGCAGTGATCCCAGTGACATCACTGGCACTAATGGACGTGCTTTAGCACCACCCTAGCCTGTAAAGCCGCCCATCAGTGCCGGTGACGTCTCAGCTTATCAGTGTAAAAATGTAAACAAAACAGCCCTTGCCCTTCGCTTTACAGTGCGGGCCAAGGGAGAGCATCTGAGCATGAAATGTCAGAGGGGTTGAGTAGGGGGAGAAGGGGGTTAAGTCTGAGGAAAAGGGAGGGGGGCCCAGATACATTCCTTGCACAGGATCCCTATGTTGTCTGTGTCCGCCTATGTGCCTGATCTAATTTCTTCCAACTTAGGAAGTCCGCCTCTAGGTTCAGACACCCTTTCAGGTGGATCACCGAGATGGATATTAAGTGCTTCTCTGCCCAGAGGAAGATCCGGTTTGATAAAGTTAAAAGACTTCTCGATCTCGTTCCCCCCTGGTGGGAGAGGTAAGCAACCGTCGTCATGCTGTCTGAGAGAACCCTCAAGCGGCAATCCAGGAGAGAGCCCTTTGCCACCTTTAGGGCTTCCCAGACCAGCTTTCAGTTCCCTGAAATTCAAAGACTGATTGGCAACTGACTGTGGCCAGGCACCTTGGTAATAAAAGTCTCCAACCTTCGCTCCCCAGCCAATCTGACTTGCGTCTGTTATGATCTGAATCAAAGAGTTTTCTTCCAGACTACCCCTCTGGCAAGGTTTCTCGATACTGTCCACCAAAACAGGGATGCTCAGACCGTATTTGGGATGTGTACTTTCCGGTCTAAGGTGTTTTGTCGTCTGTTCCAGACCATGAGGATCCAAGATTGTATTGTACAGAAATGTATCTGGCTCCACATTACTGAGGGAATGCAAGATGAAAACAGACCCAGAAGACTTATTGCTTCTCTTATTAAACACACCTTTTTCTGAAATACTAAGACTTTCCCCACAATAGATTGTATCTTCTTGAGGAAGCAGAGTGGTCTGGATAGAGTTGTCAGTAGAGATGAGCGAAAATGCTCGTAACGAGCACTGTACCGCTCGGCTCCCCTGCGCTCGCATGGGCGCAGGCAGCCGCTTCCGTCCTCCTCACCCGACGGAAGCGGCTGCCTGCGCCCATGCGAGCGCAGGGGAGCCGAGCGGTACAGTGCTTGTTACAAGCACGTTCGCTCATCTCTAGTTGTCAGGATACCAAAATTTTGATTCGATTTCGATACCAAGAAAAAGTATTCGATACTCTATATCATTCGATACCACGCCCAAAAATAAAACACAAAAAATCTGTGTGCCCCATCAGACCTCACATCAGGCCGCCGTGCCCCCATCAGACCTCACATCCGCCCAGCGTGCCCCCATCAGACCTCACATCCGCCCAGCGTGCCCCCATCAGACCTCACATCCGCCCAGCGTGCCCCCATCAGACCTCACATCCGCCCAGCGTGCCCCCATCAGACCTCACATCAGCCCACCGTGCCCCCATCAGACCTCACATCAGCCCACCGTGCCCCCATCAAAATAAAATAAAAAAAATCTCTTACCTGTCGTGCGCAGCGGCTCCGTTCCGGGTCCGGCGCTCCTCTCCCAGGCGCTGCACTGTCACATGACTGCGTGCAGCGTCAGGTCAGAGCACGCGCACTACGTGCAGCGCGGGCCCGGAGAAGAAGGGGAGCACCGGAGCGGAGCCGCGGCGCAGGACAGGTAAGAGAATTTTTTATTTTAGTATCGAAAAAGAACAAATTCTGGTACCGAATCGATACTGGTATAAAAGTATCGATTCAGTATCGAAATTTCGATACCCGTGACAACCCTAGGTCTGGATTTGTCCAATATCACTCCCAAGAACTGGACTCTTGAAGACGGCTGCAGCGACGACTTGTCGATATTCACTATCCAGCCCAGATCTCTTAGTGTGGACAGGAAGAAATCTAGGTCCGCTAGAAGAAGGTCCTCTGTATCGCCAACCAGAAGAAAATCGTCCAGATACGGCACTAGGATTAAGCTCTTATGATGGTGTGGATGGTTTAGAAATTTTAGATTTATGATGGTGTGGAATGAACCCCAACCTTCTTTTTTTTTTTTTTTTTTTTTTTTTTACTAACAAAAGAGTGGAATAATATCCTCTTCCCTATTCTGGAACCGGAACCTTGACTACCACATTCATATTTATAAGCTCCTCAACTCCCCGCCAAATCCTGTTTGAGTTGATAGAGAACAGAGACTCGAAACCAGAAATCTTTTAGGGAGGACTGAAGAATATTCTATTCTTGTAGCCCGATCTGATGACTTCCCGGGCCCAAGGATTTGAAGATATCAGCTCCCAGGATGGAAGAAAATTCTTCAGTCTCCCCCTGACACTGGCGTCATTGCTTGTCACTGGGTTTGCTCTGGGGGTTGAGGAAGAATCCCCTTCTCCTGTTGCCCTTAGGGTAACTCCATCGCCCGGATTTACCCTTCCCCGTATAGGATCTATCCTGGCCTGGATTGGAACGAAAGGGGTACTTCCTTCTAGATGGTCTTTCTTCAGGGAAACCCTTTTTCTTTTCTGAAGCTTTTTCTAATATCTTATCCAAAACAGGCCCAAACACATACTCCCCCCAAGAAGGGAATGGAGCATAGCTTCATTTTAGACTCCTTGTCACCTGATCAGGACTTCATCCAGATAGCCCTACATGCTGCATTGGAGAGACCTACATCTTTGGCTGAAAACCTGATATATTCCGCAGAAGTATCTAATAAGAAAGCTGTAGCTGATTTAAGTAAAGTGATAGAGTTTAAGATTTCTTCCCTAGGCGTTTTATTCCCAATATAGTTTTCCAACTCATTAAGCCAGAGGAACATAGATCTTTCCACAGAAGTGGCCGGAATGTTAGACTTAATATTACATATGGCCGCGCCCCAGGATTTACGCAGCAGACTATCAGCTTTTCTCTCCATGGGATCTCTCAGTTGGGAAGCGTCTTCACAAGGTAAAGACGTCTTCTTATTCACTTTGGCCACTTCTACATCTATCTTGGGGATCTCGTCAAAAATCTTTGACTCTGCAGGATCAAATAACAAACGGTTCTTATAATCCCTGGACACACCCCGGCGTTTTTCAGGATCTGCCCATTCCTCTAGGACCATGTTCCTGATATTTTCGGTAATGGGGAACACTCTTGCTCTTTTAACCCTCAAACTGCCAAACATCTCCTCCTGGATGAAGTGAGTTTTTGTACACTTCCTCCAACCCCATAGTGGCCATTAACAAGTCCAACATCTCGTCATTTGTGAAACAACATTTTTTACATCCTTCAGAAAATTCTGTTTCTGATAGGCGGTCTTCCTCATCCCCGTATCTGGAAGAAGAGGCCTCTTCATCCAAGCACTCTAAATCCGAGGAAGAGGGTGATATTAATTTTTGAGGTTTAGAGGGAAGCGCTCCCGGTTGGGATTAAGAAAAATGAGATAATGAATTTTTCATTTGCTCCTGAATCATGGACCTGCACTCTCATTATAGAAGGTTGTTCGTCCCGTATAATGTTAGTAACAAAATCTTTGCAGATCTTTTTAGGGTAAGTATCAGGTAATTTTTTCCCACAGGAGATACATCTTAATGGCTGTCTCGCCTTCTTCTGAGCCTCTTTGGATACCTAAGAGACGAGACTGACCAGAGTCAGGAGGAGGCTAATAAGAAAAAAATAGCAATAGCCACTTGGTGAACAATCACCACTGTGCACCAATAAGGAGAGGGAAATGGGATAACCATACCCTGACCAGCAAGAGTGACCCCTTAACCTATGTGGTGAGACAAAATATAAATACCCCACAAGTGAACTTACAGAGGGCGGTGCGGGAACATCAGGCTCCCTAGGAGATCGTGGCTCCGGACCCAACATGCTGGCGTACAGACCTCAGATCAGTGGAGACTTGTGGCTTCCCGCTATTTACCCAGCATCCGAACGCCGTACACCGCCTCTCTGAACACTTCCTGTCGCACCGGAAGTGATGAAACATTCAGGCACATGATGGGCCAGGCGCACATTCACAGCTTCAACCCACCAGGGGCAAGGAGGGAGACGCAGCCCCAGGAGCAGGCCCCAGATCAACCAGGACGAGTCCTTCCAATATCACCCTGCTCAGCATTAGTACAAGACCACTGGCGAGCAGGGGGCCATACAGATGCATGCAGGGAGACCTTTCTCTGCCCCGGCCTCTGTAGGGACAGAAAACACTGGTGTTGGTGGTAGGAGGGGGCTACTTAACCTTTTCTCTGTTTCTTGCCCCTACAGAGGTCAGGGGTCAATCTCCCTGTCATGCAATCATGGTGAGGATATGGGGGGGGGGGGGAAAGGGACACAAAAGCATAGAACACCACGCTTTTCCATCCTGCAGAGTCTAGTAAAAATAAATATATATATTAAAAGGGGTTGTCCGAGTTATTTATTTATTTTTGTGCTTTGTATGTTTGTAACTAATCAAATGTAAGGGGTTTACAATTCACTTACTTAATCTACAATGGTTCCTTTCTCAGATTTACCTGAGGGTCACATGTTCTGTGATGTCAGGTCTCTGTCTGTGCACGAGACATCACTGTGCTGACCATGCCCCCATGCACTGGCCCAGCTGCTCCCGTCTGCCCAGTGTCTCCCTCCCACTGGGTTCTTCAGGAAACTTTAACCCCTTCTACCATCAGAAGCACAGACGCAGGGCTGGAGGCTTTGAACATGTGGGGGGAAGATCCTGTGCGTATCAGCAGTGTCATTGTATAGCTGGGACTTGTAGTCCTACACATACGAAATGCTTCTGAGTATCCCACTCAGGGATGCACTTTTATTCAGAGCAGGGGGAGGAGCACAAATATTCACGAGGAAAACCTCAGATTGTTGTTATTGTAAACAAAGGGCCAGAAGAGAACCAGTTTCCCTAAAACTTGCTTAGTTTACATATATATTGAAGACCATCAGATTTAACCCCTTGAGGACAGAGCCCATTTTGGCCTTAATGTCTGGGCCAAATTTTTGAATTCTGACATGTGTCACTTTATGTGGTAATAACTTTGGAACGCTTTTACTTATCCAGGCCATTCTGAGATTGTTTTCTCGTGACACATTGTACTTCATAACAGTCATAAATTTGAGTCAATATATTTCACCCTTATTTATGAAAAAATCCCAAATTTACCAAAAATTCTGAAAAATTTGCAAATTTCCAAATTTCAATTTCTCTACTTTCAAAATACACCGTAATACCTCCAAAAATAGTTATTATTTTACATTCCCCATATGTCTACTTTATGTTGGCATCATTTTGTAAACGTCATTTTACTTTTTTAGGAAGTTAGGAGGCTTAGAAGTTTAGAAGCCATTTTTCAAATTTTCACCAAATTTTCCAAAACCATTTTTTTTTAGCACCAATGCAGATATAAAGTGATTTTGAGGGGCTTACATAATGAAACCCACCATAAATGACCCCATTTTAGAAACTACACCCCTCAAATTATAAAAAACTGCTGTTACAAACTTTGTTAACCCTTGAGGTGTTCCACAAGAATTAATGGAAAATGGAGGTGAAATTTCAAAATTTCACTTTTTTCGTAGATTATTCATGTTAACATTTTTTTTCTTGCAACACAGCAAGGGTTAACAGCAAACTAAACCTCAATATACATTCCTCTGATTCTGCAGTTTACAGAAATACCCCATATGTGGTGGTAAACGTCTCTATGGGTTTGTGGCAGTGGTCAGAAGGAAAGGAGCGCCATACGGATTTTGGAGGCAAAATTTGCTAGAATAGTTTTTAGGCACCATTTTGTAATTGAGAGACCCTGACGTACCCCTACAGTGGAAACCCTCATAAAGTGACCCCATTTTGGAAACTACACCCTTCAAAGAATATATTAAGGGGGGTACTGACCACTTTGACCCCCTAAGCATTTTACGGAATTTGGAAACACTTGGCTGTGAAAATGAACATTTTTTTTCTTCCAATAAAATGTTGCTTTAGCCCCAATTTTTTTTATTTGCATAAGGGGTAACAGGAGAAAAGCCCCCCCATAATTTGTTACCCATTTTCTCCTGAATACGGCAACACCCCATATGTTGTGGTAAACTGCTGTGGGGGCACATGGCAGGACTCAGAACAGAAGGAGCGCCATATGGATTTTACAACACAGATTTTGATGGAGTGGTTTGCGGGAGCCATTGATTTTTATTTTTTTGAGTTATTGTCTTATGTGGGGGCTCATTTTTTGCAGGATGAGGTGAGGTTTTCATTGGTACCATTTTGGGGTAAATACGCCTTTTTGATCGCCTACTATTACACTTTTTGTGAGGGAAGAGGGAAAAAAAAATGGCTATTTTGGCATAGTTTTTTTTAAAATTTTTTTACAGAATTCGCCTGGGGGGCCATCTCATGTAATATTTTTATAGAGCAGGTTGTTACGGACGCAGCGATACCCAATATGTCCAACTTTTTTAATGTTGGAAAGTTTTACACATTAGATGCATTTTGAACAGAATAAAATATTTTTTTTGTGTTGCCATTTTCAGAGAGCCATATTTTTTTCAGTTTTCAGGCGATTGTCTCAGGTAGGGTACAGTTTTTGCGGGACAAGATGACGGTTGAATTGATACCATTTTGGGGTAATTACGCCTTTTTGATCGCCTGCTATTACACTTTTTGTGAGGGAAGAGGGGAAAAAATGGCTATTTTGGCATAGTTTTTAAAAAAAATGTTTTTACAGCATTCGCCTGGGGGGCCATCTCATGTAATATTTTTATAGAGCAGGTTGTTACGGACGCAGCGATACCCAATATGTCCAACTTTTTTATTGTTGGAAAGTTTTACACATTAGATGCATTTTGAACAGAATAAAATATTTTTTTTTGTGTTGCCATTTTCAGAGAGCCATATTTTTTTCAGTTTTCAGGCGATTGTCTCAGGTAGGGTACAGTTTTTGCGGGACAAGATGACGGTTGAATTGATACCATTTTGGGGTAAATACGCCTTTTTGATCGCCTGCTATTACACTTTTTGTGAGGGAAGAGGGAAAAAAATGGCTATTTTGGCATAGTTTTTTTTTATTTTTTTTTTACAGCATTCGCCTGGGGGGCCATCTCATGTAATATTTTTATAGAGCGGGTTATTACGGATGTGGCGATACCTAACATGTTTATGTATTGTGTGTTTTTTTATTTTTAATCAATTTTTTTAACTTTTTTTTTAACTTTTTTTTTTTTTTTTTTCACTTTCTTGACTCAGATCCACTTGGTTCTTCAAGAACCAGTGGGTCTGGTATTTTACAATACACTGCAGTACACTGTATAGTGTACTGCAGTGTATTTTCTTATAGCCTGTTCAAGCTCCTGCCTTTAGCAGGAGCTTGAACAGGCTTCCATGGCAAGCCAGACGAAAGCGTCTGGTTGCCATGGTAACCATCGGGACGCTGCCACAGCAGAGCAGCGTCCCGATGGAAGGGAGAGGGAGCTTCCTCCCTCTCATCTGCCCACACCATCGGCGCTGCCAGCGCACCGCAGCGCCGATGGGAGAGGAAGGGAGCGCTCCCTCCCTGTTAACCCCTTCCATACAGCAGTCCCTACGGACCGCGGCATGGAAGGGGTTAAACTGCTGACATCGGTGCTAGCACCGATGTCAGCAGTTTCAAGCAGAGTATCAGCTGTATGCTGATACTCTGCTTGCATACGCTCGGCCATCCTGAGAAATCATTGCGGGCGGCACTTGCGGCAGCCGCCCGCACATTGCAAATCTCCCCCCCCCGCCCATCTGCCCACAGCCAATCAGGGGGGGCGGGGGGGACACCCTGACCTCCCCCTAAATACTGACACTCGGCGGGGATTCGCTAGAATAGCGCTATCCCCGCCGAGTACCCCTTGCCTGCTGTGAATGGCTGGTCTGAATAGACCAGCCATTCACAGCGATCGCCTTTATGGGGGGTGCACGGCACCCCCCGAGGCCTTAACTATGGGTGGCTTGGTGTCTTAAACAGCACCCATTACAGCATGTAACCCCCCCTGCACTGAGCAGGGGGGGGGGTTTACATGCAGGGCGTACCGGTACGCCCTGTTGCACTAAGTACCTCGTGCCCAGGACGTACCGGTACGCCCATTGTCGCCAAGGGGTTAAAGTGCCATATTTTTTTTTTTTTTACACAACTCGGACGACCCCTTTAATGTATATTTTTTTATTTTATTTTTTTACACCTCCGTATCCTAAGAGAATTAAGTAATGTCATCGACAGACCCTTATTTCTGGTATTTAAGGACTCTATACTGACAGGGAGTGTTCCACAGGATTGGCACATAGCAAATGTGGTGCCAATATTCAAAAAGGGTCCAAAAACAGAGCCTGGAAACTATAGGCCGGTAAGTTTAACATCTGTCGTGGGCAAACTGTTTGAGGGTTTTCTGAGAGATGCCATCTTGGAGTACCTCAATGAAAATAAGCAAATAACTCCACATCAGCATGGCTTCATGAGGGATCGGTCATGTCAAACCAATTTAATCAGTTTTTATGAGGAGGTAAGCTCTAGACTTGACTGCGGCGACTCAATGGATGTCGTATATTTGGACTTCTCCAAAGCGTTTGACACGGTACCACATAAAAGGTTAGTATACAAAATGAGAATGCTTGGCCTGGGAGAAAATGTCTGTATGTGGGTAAGTAACTGGCTCAGTGATAGAAAACAGAGGGTGGTTATTAATGGTACATACTCAGATTGGGTGACTGTCACTAGTGGGGTACCACAGGGGTCAGTATTGGGCCCTATTCTCTTCAATATATTAATGATATTGTAGAAGGTTTGCATAGTAAAATATCAATTTTTGCAGATGACACTAAACTGTAAAGTAATTAACACAGAGGAGGACAGTGCACTGCTACAGCAGGATCTGGATAGACTGGAGGCTTGGTCAGAAAAGTGGCAGATGAGGTTTAACACTGACAAATGTAAGGTTATGCATATGGGAGGGAATAATGCAAGTCACCAGTACATACTAAATGGTAAAGCATTGGGTAACTCTGACATGGAAAAGGACCTAGGAATTTTAGTGAACAGCAAACTAAGCTGTAGAAGCCAGTTCCAGACAGCTGCTGACAAGGCCAATAAGATAATGGGTTGCATCAAAAGGGGCATAGATGCCCGTGATGAGAACATAGTCCTGCCACTTTACAAATCACTGGTCAGACCACACATGGAGTACTGTGTACAGTTCTGGGCTCCTGTGAACAAGGCAGACATAGCAGAGCTGGAGAAGGTTCAGAGGAGGGCAACTAAAGTAATAACTGGAATGGGTGGACTACAGTACCCAGAAAGATTATCAAAATTAGGGTTATTCACTTTAGAAAAAAGACGACTGAGGGGAGATCTAATAACTATGTATAAATATATCAGAGGTCAGTACAGAGATCTCTCCCATGATCTATTTATCCCCAGGACTATGACTGTGACGAGGGGACATCCTCTGCGCCTGAAGGAAAGAAGGTTTGTACATAAACATAGAAGAGGATTCTTTATGGTAAGAGCAGTGAGACTATGGAACTCTCTGCCTGAGGAGGTGGTGATGGTAAGTTCACTAAAAGAGTTCAAGAGGGGCCTGGATGTATTTCTGGAGGGTAATAATATTACAGGTTATAGCTACTAGAGAGGGGTCGTTGATCCAGGGAGTTATTCTGATTGCTTGATTGGAGTCGGGAAGGAATTTTTCCCCCTAAAGTGAGGAAAATTGGCTTCTACCTCACAGGGTTTTTTTTGCCTTCCTCTGGATCAACTTGTAGGAAAACAGGCCGAACTGGATGGACAGATGTCTTTTTTCGGCCTTACAAACTATGTTACTATGTAAAATGGTGTACAGATACCACTGTATGGCATCAATCTGATGTATCTATTAATGTATATATTTTTTGTGTACGTATGGCAAAAACGCGTTGTGAACCCACCCTAAAAAACACAATTTGTCCCTCAACAACAAGCTCTCATATGGCTATATCAACTGAAAAATAAAGCTTCGAAACGCGCGTCAGGGTAATACCATCCCTGGCCTTATCCTGGCTTCCAGTATTTCTGGTGAGTTATGTGGGACATGTAACATATGTCTGTACTGTGACTGATGCACAGGACAAAGTGTCTCCATTTAATCTTGGTTGGATACTGGTGACTACATGTGACCATGCATGTAATTGAATACGGTACAAACCGTCGTTGTATGTGGCGCCACTGTTATGTTATGTTTGGTCACATGGCTGTAGCCAACCAAGAGATAGGTTCCAGCACTCACCAGGTTGTTATTAATTGATGTACTATACTAATATATTACTAAATGTGGATAAGGGATGGTGTTTTTCTTGCACTGTCATTCTCCCCCGTAACAGTTATCTGTATTTATTTATGTTTGTAATCAATAAAGATTGTTATATTTTTATAGTACGCCAAAGGCTCCATTTTGTCTTTGTATAGACAGGGTTTTTTTTTGTTTTTTTTTTTTGCCCTTGGGAGCTGGTACTACCAACTATTATTTAATGAACCAATGTGATGCAGGTGGCGTGGTAGCTACTTTGATGAATGGTTAGTATATGTGTATATATATATATTTTATGTACATTTTGCACCACGCCATATATACAATTCTGCATGTGGTTGAGTCCTTTTTTGTGCAACATCAGATACAGTGGAGTTCAGCCTGGCCCGAACAGGTTCTCGGCATGAAAACTGGCATCAAAGTGGGCAGACACGTCTCACTGATTTGAATAAGTAACTGATGTTTTTAAGGGGTTAAATGAATTTGGGCCAGTGATCTCGCACTGAGAGCATACACAGGGTGATGCTCCGCATCAGATACAGTGGAGTCCAGCCTGGCCTGAACAGGTTGTGGGCATGAAAAATGGCATCAAAATGGGCAGACAGGCACTTTTCACTGATCTGAATAAGTAACTGATGTTTTTAAGGGGTTAAATGAATTTGGGCCACTGATCTCACACTGCCAACATACAGAGGGTGATGTCATTTTTCATGCCCAGAACCTGTTCAGGCCAGGCTGAACTGCACTGTTTTTGATGCAGGATATCACCCTCTGTATGTTTGCAGTGCGAGATCACTGGCCCGAATTCAATAAACCCCTTAAAAACATCAGTTAATTATTCAAATCAGTGAAAAGTGCCTGTTTGCCCACTTTGATGCCAGTTTTCATGCCCAGAATCTGTTCAGGCCAGGCTAAACTCCACTGTATATGATGCGGGGCATCACCCTTTGTATGTTCATGCTGCTTTCAACTGATGTACGTTAAGTACGGCTCACAGCAACTTTTCCTGTTACCAGGGCCGTTTCTAGAGCTGGGAGAGGGGTGCCACCGCACGGGGCGCATCACTACAACAAGCAGAAGGGGGCGCTGGTGTTTGCAGCTGATCACCAGCAGGGCCAGGACTCATGATGGGACATGCTGTGTGGAGGATGGGGGTGCTCAGTGTATGAGGGGAGCAGATACTGTGAGGAGGATGGGGGTGCTCAGTGTATGAGGGGAGCAGATACTGTGAGGAGGATGGGGGTGCTCAGTGTATGAGGGGAGCAGATACTGTGAGGAGGATGGGGGTGCTCAGTGTATGAGGGGAGCAGATACTGTGAGGAGGATGGGGGTGCTCAGTGTATGAGGGGAGCAGATACTGTGGAGGATGGGGGTGCTCAGTGTAGGTGGGCAGATACTGTGGAGGATGGGGGTGCTCAGTGTATGAGGGGAGCAGATACTGTGGAGGATGGGGGTGCTCAGTGTATGAGGGGAGCAGATACTGTGGTGGATGGGGGTGCTCAGTACATGAAGGGAGATTCTGTGTGGAGGATGGGGGTGCTCAGTGTATGAGGGTCGCAGATACTGTGGAAGATGGGGGTGCTCAGTGTATGAGGGGAGCAGATACTGTGGAGGATGGGGGTGCTCAGTACATGAAGGGAGATTCTGTGTGGAGGATGGGGGTGCTCAGTGTATGAGGGTCACAGATACTGTGGAAGATGGGGGTGCTCAGTGTATGAGGGGAGCAGATACTGTGGAGGATGGGGGTGCTCAGTGTAGGTGGGCAGATGCTGTGGTGGCCCTAGTGCTGCACTATGTCCCAGCAGCGCACAGCTCCAGTACATATTGCACATAGGAGAACACTGACAGGACATAGTGCACTGGCACCAGGACACAGCGCTGAACCAAGAGTGATGGCGTCTATATTTAAATTTTTTTTTTCTAGTCAGAGGGCTACATTTAGTGTACTAAAGGAGGGAGGTTATGGGGGGGGGGGGGGGTGACGGGTTTGAATAAATTTGAGGCCTGTATACATTTGTGGGCTGATCTCGCATCTGGATTAATTTTGAGATCTGGTCTGGAGGCCTGCATTAATTTTGGGATCTCATGTGGGCTCTGTGTTAAGAAGGGTTTAGCCAGCCATGTAAAATGCATTTTTGAAAACTGATTTGTAGGGCTGGGCGATTAATCGAATTTGATTAATTCGCCAATTGCAAGCCTCACGATTTTATTTTTTAGGAAAATCGTGAATTCGATTTTCCTAAAATGGCGCCCGACATATTAAAAAAAAAAAAAAAATCTCTCACCTGTCCGGCGCCGCGGCTCCGCTCCGGCACTCCTCTTCTTTTCCGGGGCTGCGCTGCCCTGTCCTGACCGCGTACAGCGTCAGGACGTAGTGCGTGCACTCTGACCTGACGCTGCACGCAGTCAGGTGACAGTGCAGCGCCGGGAGAAGAAGAGGGGCGCCGGACGTGGAGGGGAGCCACGGTGCAGGACAGGTGAGATTTTTTTTTTTTTATTATTATTATGATGGTGGCTGCTCTGGGGTCTGGAGGGGGCACCGCGGGCTGATGTGGGATCTGGAGGGGGCACCGCGGGCTGATCTGAGGTCTGATGGGGGCACCGTGGGCTGATCTGAGGTCTGATGGGGGCACAGTAGGCTTTTTTTTTTTCTTTTTTTTTATATTTTTACTAACATAAGAAAATCGAGATTTAAATCGTGAATCGTCCAAAAAAAAAAAAAAGATTTTTTTTTTGGCCATATCACCCAGCTCTACTGATTTGAATGTGATAATAAAAGTAGTGATAGATCCCCCTGCCGCACTCCTTCCACTACTTCCCATGTCCTGCTGGTCTCTGTACTTCTATGTCCTCCTCCACTGAGACATGAGACCGCTGCAGCCACTGACTGAGAAGTGAGCGGTGGCATCAAAAGTTTGACTACTTTTATTATTTTATCCTGTTCTCAGCAGTTTGAAAGTAAACTAATGTAGGCACATGGGTCATCAGCGGGCATTACTTGATGGCAGTGTTACAGGGGTCAGTTATATAGGGGGGGGTTACTTGCTATAGAGGGTCGGGGTGTACTGCAGAAACAACAAACCAAAATAAAGGTATAAGCTGAATTCCCTGGTCCCTAATGTGAATTATGTAGCAGACCTCCTCTACCCTGTGCCATTTATTAATAGTGGTGTCTTTTTACGCGACCCCCTGACCAAAGATGTCTGCACAGAAGCTTCTGGAAACAAACTGAAAAGAAAAGCAAAGTAAAGAAACTGAAATCTGTGGAGACGTCGCCTGTAAGTCACTGGGTGTACCTGATTCTTTTAAAGTGTGTTTTACCCTTTTTATTAGAAAGTAAAGTCACTTTAAACGTTAATGGAGGGGGGGGGGGGGGGGGGCACTTTTGTATTGTTCGCCCTGTTGGCAAAATTCCTTAGAAACTGCCCTGCCTGTTACTGTTGATAAGGTGTCCTCAAAATTCTTAAATAAAACAAAAAATACAAATGATTTGAATAAGAAACTGGCCGAATAAGAGACTGGCCGAATAAGAAACCAACTTCAGCGTCCTTGCTGCATTTACATTCTGCACAGCTGAATAAAGAACTACTCACTCACAACAAGCATACCCACAGCGCCACCTAGTGACGCATATGGAAACCGCGTCCGTCTGTTCCAGCCATATAATAGCCGTTCAGCTCATAGACAGCCTGTGTCTTCCTCTTACATGGGGTTAATAAGTGGTGGAACAGCTGATCCTCAAACAGAAGGATGGCAGTTATAGTGATCCATGCAGCTAGCACTCACCTCCGGCAGACCGCAGCGCCCTTTATCACTATACGGGGACAAACCAGCTGCATAGTTCACAGACATCACCGCTATCTCTCACAAGACAAGAGGATCCAGTATAGTTGGGAAGCAATCATAGAAAGTATGACACCACAGGAAGAGGCGGAGCCACACTGATTTAAGAGGGTAGTGTCTAAACCCCATGCGCCGCAAGGGCCTTATGATGTCATTGGGTCACGTGACGTGCTAAAGTCACATGGGTTTGAAGCAACCTAACACTGTCCGTCATTTTGTATTATATTACTAATCTTTGTTACCACAGCGCACATGATGTAGATGTTACTCTGCTGCTACGTTCAAGCCACCTGACTTTAGCATGTCACGTGACCACCGTCACGTCAGGAAGTCTTTACGGCACATCTAGCAGCAGGATAGTGATTACAATTGACTTGCTCCTGGTAAGTATGATGTCACAGGAAGAGGCGGGGTCTCCTCTAATGGGCGGGGCCATCAGATTACCGGAGAAACTTCAGAGCAGGTTGGTGGAGAAGAGAACGTTTTTGGGTTTTCTTTCTTTCCTTATGGTTTTATACGGGGCTGTATTCTACCTAGGGTGGAAGGAAGGGATTCATGTTATTTACATGGGACTGTATGTTGCTGGAGGGGAGTGATATTTATATGAGACTGTATTTTGGAGGGGTTGGTAAGTAGAGATGTTTTGCAGAATAGGACTGTATGTTGGGTGTGGCCCATGATGAAGTGTTGCTTCAGATCAGTATAAGGCCCCTTTCACACGACGGTATGCCCTCCGAGACATACGGTCTGTGAGCGGGCCATATGTCCCGGAGTGGCATCGATCGTGTGCATGGGAGCGCACAGCATCATAGATTACAATGATGCTGTAAACGCTGGGCCGCCCACGGGGCTATTGTCCCGCACTCATATGATTTTATGAGTGTGGGACAATAGCCCCGCAGGCGGCCCGGCGTGCACATCATCATTGTGATCAATGATGCTGTGCGCTCACGTGCACACGATCGATGCCACTCCGGGACATATGGCTCACTCACAGACCGTATGTCTCGGAGGGCATACGGTTGTGTGAAAGGGGCCTAACGCTGTGTTCATAGGGATGCTAATGATTGTGTGGCTTTTTTTTTTTTTTTTTTTTTTTTTTTTTTCTGTTAATCGTGTTTTTTCTTCCCCAGCCTATGAACACCTATGAATTGTTACAGCGCCCTGGCTGCCTAAGAATTTGGAAAAGTGATTGGTGACTCTGATGAGTGTCTGACATTTATACATACGCTGAACCGCAGACCCAGCTTTTCCCCCAATGTTTTAATGCCAGCATTGCCCCCTTTTTCCCCAGTACTAATATTAATATTTTTTTAATATCAGTAATTTAACAAGTGGCTGCAATTTACAGAATTATACTATTAAGGAGCATCTGTCACCATCATCAACCCTCTGAGGTTTTTTTTGTTTTTGCGTTTTCATTTTGCGCTCCCTGCCTTCAGAGAGCCATAACTTATTTTTATTTTTCTGTTCACATAGCTGTGTGAGGGCTTGTTTTTTTTGCGGGACAAGTTATACTTTCCAGCGCCACCATTTAATATTGTATATGATGTAGTGGGAAGCGGGAAGAAATTCCAAATCGGGTAAAATTGAGAAAAAAAAAAAAAAGCAATTCCGCCACAGTTTTACTTTCATTCTACAGGTCAGTACGAATCCGGCGATATCTAAGGCCGGTTTCACACGACCGTGTTTCACGGCCCGATACGGGCCGTGAAAGCCCGACCTGTGCTCCTCCAGAGGACGGGAGCGCACGGCGTCATTGGTTGCTATGACGCCGTGCGCTTCCTGAGGCCGCCGCTGTACAGTGAAACACTGTACACGCTCGTATACAGTGTTTCACTGTACGGCGGCTGCCTCAGGAAGCGCACGGCGTCATAGCAACCAATGACGCCGTGCGCTCCCGTCCTCTGGAGGAGCACAGGTCGGGCTTTCACGGCCCGTATCGGGCCGTGAAACACGGTCGTGTGAAACCGGCCTAATATGTATAGTTTTTCTTGCGTTTTGATAGTGATAAAATAATTATAAAGTTGGGAAAAAAATGTTTTTTTTCGTCGCCATATTTTGACCCCTATAACTTTTTGGTATTTATGTGTAAGGACCTGTATGGAGGCTCGTTTTTTTGCGGGGCGATCTGAAGTTTTCATTGATACCTTTCTGGGGTGTGTATGACTTTTTGATCACTTTTTATTTATTTATTTTTTTAGAAAATAAAGTGACCAAAAACGTAGAATCGGCAATTTTGACGCTTTTTTCTGTTTTCCGTATTGGAAATAAATTTTTATATTTTTACAGTATGGTCTTTTTTGCATATGGTGATACCCATGATGACTAATTTTTTTTTCTTCAGTTTTTATTTTTATTTTGGGGAAGGGGGGATGATTTGAATTTTTGTGTTTTGTTTTTTTATTTATTTTTTTTTAACTTTATTTAATTCAGGATTGACCACGGCATCTGAGGGGTTAAATGTCGCGATCGTCATTACTGCTGGTTGTGGACATCAGCCACAGGTGTCTGCTATAGGAATCAGCAGGACACCTGTGGCTATGGCGCCCGCTCTGCTCAGGAGCGGGCGCCATCTTTAAAGACCCGCCAAGCATCGTACTGGTACGGTGCTGGGCGCGAAGGGGTTAAATGGAATCTGTCACCACAATCTTGGACTGTTATCTGGTGTAATACTTGTGCAGTAGAGGAGTCCAGATTGCTGTTTTTTTCCCTACTGCCCCCCTGTTCCTCCACTTTCAGCATTAGAACTGCACTGAAATACAGCATCCAATCTGTCGTACATGCTTACTTGATTCCTCTCAACTATTATAGCATGGCATTGCGAACTGTGTATTTTAGCACCGCTTTGAGCACTGACAGTGAGGTAATAGGGGGCATTAAAAAAAAAAGGTGATCTGGACTTCTTTGCAGTACTGCTCATGTGGTACTACATATAATAGTCCAAGATCATGCAGACAGATTCCCATTAAAGGGATTTTCCCTGATTTTACTACTGGTGACCTATCTTCAGGATAGGTCATCAGTATCTGATCAGTGGGGGTCCGACACCCGGGACACCCCACCCCCCCCCCCCTTGTACAATCTACGGCGCAGGTACCTTTTTCAAACAGCTGATCGCGGGGGTCCCGGGTGTCGGGCCCCCACCGATCAGATACCGATGACCTATCCAGAGGATAGGTTATCAGTAGTAAAATCCTGGAAAACCCCTTTAAAGCAGGCATACAGCCTAGTAGGGTTGATCATGTTGCTCGGCGCATTAGTGATTGGTCTAGCCCTTCAGTTTCACCTCTGCCTGTCTCCCGTCACCATTCCCCTCATTGCCTGATTGACAGGGCGAGGCATCCTCACTGTACGGATGCCTAGCCCTGAAATATGCTTGCATGCTGTTGTGCTTGGGCCGGCAACACCTGTGTATGTGCAGCTGATCTCATACGGCTCTTCCTGCTGAGCATCGAATGGTGATGGGGGACCGAAGGAGGTAAAGTGGTGTTCTGAGGAGCTAGGCCATCCACTAATGCTCAGAGCACCTCATTTGCATCAGGGCTGTGGAGTCATAGTCAAAGCTAGTTTTGGGTAGAATCAGAGTCAGTAGAAAAGTTCCGACTCCAGCTTTAAAAAAAAAAAATCTATTAATATTATGTAATTAATTTAACAACTTTAATAGGAATTTAGAATAGTTTACAAATGTTAATCATAAATATATTTTATGCTGTATCAATCTATAGGTTTATAGCTTTTACATGTGCAGACCGAGCAGGCAATTATTGGGAAGGAATTGTTCCTTCTCAATAGTTCCCTACTCTCAGTGGAAGTGAAGAGCTGCATTTACATGCAGCAATCTCCTCCACTATATGGGGATGAAGTATTGCTACTGCCACCACTCATCCTCATACAGATTCATGCGAAGGTTGCCATACATGAGCGAGTGTGAGATTTGCACGATTCTCTGCGTTTCCAGAGCTGTTCTAATATAGAGCTTTTCTAACTGAGGGGACAGTCATAGATTTCTTACAATTATTAAGAAAACAATGCTTTCTAGTTATTAAATGCATAGCATATTGTTGGGGCAAAACCCCCTTCTCTATGATTGTCGGGGTCCCAATTTAATGAAGATGAGCGCTCAGAGGAAATAAATGCAGACTTGTTCAGCTATATCAGATATTTCCTGTTTATTGACAGAACACGTTGCTCTTTATAGTCCAAAACCACAGATAGGTGGGTGGAGTTCCTATAGTGCAGATGTGCAGTTTCTGTAACTTTTTACTAACATGACATTTACTGAACTACTGAACCAAACCACACATTTTGTTCCATCCCACCCACTCTTCCTGATCACAGAGAGAAGTGTCTGCATTTCTGAACCTATAAAGAAGAAGTGGTTACCCTTACAATGAGCGTTATATTTATATATATTTAGTTCTGCAATTTCCTGTAAGTAAGTAAGTTACCAGAAACATAGAAATGTCTTCTTTCAAATTAATCTTAGGTTAAGATGGAGTCCTGATACAAAATTAATTCTTAATCCCTCACAATTCCCCCATTTTGAGATATCTTGGAACTGACATCCTAACCCAGAGGTACTTCAGTTGGGATAGGCCCAACCGCCAGCTGGAGGCCAGATTCCCTCCCAGGTATCGATGCAGTTCCCAAGACTTCTCAATAATCCTGGTAGTTTCTCCTTTTGGTACAGGACCTGTTGGCATACATACACATCAGCTTCATCACAGCAGACACTACTATACTTTAGATCATCAGGCCCTGGTCTTCTTTGTGAGACAAACTGCTAACAAGACATATGAACAAGTTCTTTAAAGGTCAGAGGGATTGCCAGATAAGGCACAGTTCTTTAACTCATGGGACTGTGAGTACAGATCCAACAGTCCTTCAAGCAGCACCTGATGGTGCCATATCAAAGCACTGTCCCATTCATCATTCAGTTGACGAAATACTGCTGACACGCTCAGGGTCAGAGCCACTGTCAGCAGGAGGATCTTCATCCTTGGGCGTCGGACTTTCTTGCAGTGAGAAGCGTGTCCTTCAACCTTTACTGCTGTATGAGTAGTCAACAGGACTTGGAAAGAACCATCAAATCTGGGATCCAGACCTTTCCTCATGTCGTTTTATCACTACCAGTCTCCTGGTTTCAGACTGTGTGTTCCTTCTACTGAATCTGGAAGGGAAGCAAACACTTGTTTATGGGAGTTCTCAAGCCTCTTTGTGAGGGCCCGCATGTAGCTTTTTAGGCTATCATTGTTCATTTGCAACCAGTTGCGGAAAAATACAATCCTAATCTGGGGAACTCCTGTCTGATTCAATAACTTCAGGGACACCATACCTGCACACCAGTTCACTGACCAGCTTCTTTGCTGTGTTCTTTGCCTTTGCTACTGGGAAGGCTTCCAGCCACCCTGAAAAGAGATCAACACACACAAGGACAAGCTCATATACTCCTACCTTAGGCAGTTGTATATAGTCTATCTGCAGTCTCTGGAACGGGTAAAGTGGCCTGGGGGTGCTTGCTTGGAGTCTTCACCACTTGACCGGGATTGTTCAGTGCACAGACCATACATCCTTGTACAAACCGAGCACAAGTACAGAGTCTTTATTCTTTATAGGCTGGCCTGCTGATGTTAGGAAGTCCCTGGCCCGCCAAATAGGTCCATATTCATGTGCAATACCAAAAGCATACCTTGAGTCTGTGTAGATGTTCACCTTCTTCCCCTTGGCCAATTTACACGCCTCAGTGAGTGCCTTCAGCTCCACCTCTTGCACTGACATGTGAGGTGGCAGTGGTTCAGCTGTCCCTACCTCATGCTGTGTGACCACTGAATATCCAGTGTGGAATCGGCTTCAATCTACAAAATACTCAAAATCGGGGTTATCAAGGAGTTTTCAAGAACATGTTCAAAAACAAATGTTTCCTGTTGTATTAATTGTATTCAGTCATGTTCAACAAGATTGGTTAAAAGTTCTGGTACACCTCCCTCCCCCATTTCTGAATCTGTAATCGGCAATAGAATAGCAGGATTCAGAGTAGTATGAGTACCATGAGGAGCGCACACTGGAGTCTGGCCATAGAAATGTGCGTGGCCATAGAAATGTGCGTGAATGTCATGAGGTGTTTGTACAGTCACCGGGTAGTCTAACACAATTTCAGAAGCTTTTCCTATCATTGCCTGCACTGCCGCTACTGCCCTGACACAGGAGGGGCGCCTCTGGCAACGGGATCTAATCTGGCTGAAAAGTATGCCTCTGGCGGTCACTATGTTTCTGAGTCATCACAACTGTATTGTGACCCTGCATTTCTGAGCAAAACAGCTGAAATTCCTCGTCATGTTTTGGAATACCCTGGGCCGGGCTGAGGTTATGCACAGCTTCAACGTATGAGAATTATTCACTGCCTCTTCTGTCAGGTGAAATGGGTCAGATGACAGACAATCATACATAGGCTGCATTAACATGTAGGCATGCCTGATCCAGGGGCGACAGTGTGACACCAGCCCCCAAAACACCCTCAGGCTTTGTGCTCCTTTATACACTTGTATTCTTTCTCCACTGCCTCCTTCCTCTTTGGGGTGAAGTGACGGTCTCCGTGAGAGAGACAGTGTCCTAAAAATACACTATTTTGAGGCTTTTACACCCGTTCTGATGGAGGAAAATTAAAAGAGATATAGTTGTTTCACAGCAAGTCTCATTGCCTTCAGCACACAGGAGCCAATCATCCAAGTAAGGACAGATTGCAGAGCCTGTGTATACATGGTGGGGAGTTCTGAGCCCCCTGCGGCAGGACGGTCCAGGTATACTGGTTACCCTTAGATGTAAAGGCAAACAGATAACTGACAGTCAGGATACAGCGGGACACTGAAGAAGACATCTGCCAGGTCTATCACTGTGAAACACGTAGCACTGGATGGAACTTGTGACAGTAAGGTATGTGTAACTTCTCTAAGATCATGAACCATCCTGTAACTGACAGGCTGTCCCTTAGCTGTTGTCTTCTATTGGGAACAGCAGTGTATTATCAGTAGATACTCTTTTTACCAATATACCGGCTTGGAGGAAATCATCAATTTGACTGGCCACTGCTATCTCCTGGGCATGACTGAGCGGGCACTGCTTCACTTGAGGGGGCTGACATCCTGGCTTAAAATACACTATAGCCGGAGACACAGGGAGTCTTCCAATGTCTGTGTTAGATTTTGCCCACAAATCCTCCATTACCACCTCAAGAACAGCCTGGTCTACAAGGGTTAATTCTGAAGGCTCAGTCTCAGGCAGGGCCACTGTCGCTAGTAAGGGACATAATACTTCTTCTGGGGCCCCAAAATCTACATGGGTAGTGCCATTGGGATCAAAGTATATGTGGGCTCCCAGTGCTTGTAAAACATCAGTCCCTATAAGAGGTTCTGGCAGTTTTTTTTATTTATTTTTTATTTTTTAATAATTGGGTGAAAACCGTACTGTCTCGCCCATTAGTCCATTCTGATCCCACCCCATGTCAGTCAAATGGTCCGCAGTCCAGCTGCATATGTCTCTACTGTCTCTTGAGGTCCCTGAACTATGTCTTTTAGATTTCTGGAACTCTCAACTTTCCTTTCCCTTTGCCCATTCTGTGAAAACTCAGACAAACTCTGCTCCTGATGGTAAAGTCTTCTAGAGACAAATCTTCAAAAGCCCTCCTCCTATGTTCAGTCAGGAAAGGGTCGACAACCTGATACTGTGATTCCCCTAGTTTCATCAAGTCCTTCAGGTCAGCCCAAGTGACTCTGTACGTCTCCTGAATCTGCTGTAACATCCTAGCAGTGGGCATTGGTCTCATCAGGGGTCTGGGAGTCTAGTCAACAGTCCTAATAGGTCTTTAGGACTCTAAGGGTGATATTCTGTCACAGTAACGTAACCACACTGTCCTAACGGTCCTGGGGCTTCGGGAGCCATAGGGGTGAATGTGTCCGTGGTGTCTGGTGTGGGTGTCTGAGCAGGTAGGGTTCTAGTCTTAGTCAATACAGGACAAATGCCTGCTGGTTTCTGGGGTCGACATGTCCCAAAAACCTTACAAGTGTCAGTCTAGTCTGGGTTCTGATTTCCACAAACATTACACGTCCATCCCTCTGGTCCACTCCTGGACTGTCTGGTGGGTGCACTGGCCAGGGGGTATGGAGGTGGCGTTTCTCCAGACTTCTCACATTGCTCTTTGTGAGTATACAACAATCTGCCTTGCACAACTTCTCCTCTCCACCCCTCAGTTTCAACCTCATGGGCTACTTTTAACCATGTATCAACCACATCTTCACAATCATGATCCTTTATCCAACCACAATGAGTCCTTCTGAATCTTTCCCAGACTAGCTTCCTCGGGCTTCCTCCATGAATCATGGTGCACCGTACTAGTACTCCTAGGGTTAAGATTCCCATACTTCATCCCTGCCTTCTCCAGCACCCTGTCCACATTCTTCAGACTCTCTTTACCTCCTCTTTCCTTCATCAATGTTTTGGCTGTCTTATAACCTTCCGGTATACTAAAATTATTCTCCATTGCTCTTCAACTGTACCAACCAGAACAACTATAGAAAGTAACACAATTCAGACGTCTATGTTCCCTTCAGTTCCAAACAGAGCTTTACCACTTCATTTACTCTGTTTCTGAGGTTTATTTTCCTTAGTTCCAACAAAGCTTCCCAACTATAATCATATAGTTTACTTTGTCCCTGAGTTTTCCCTTTCTATAATGTTCTGCAATTTTCAAAACCCAGTAAAGAACAAACAAGACGTATACCGTGACTCCTAAAACCAGACCAAAAACATCCCAAAGTTACTCATGAACAGAAACTAAACCCAACAATCATAGGTATTATCAACCTTCAAGGTTCTTTATCAATATGGACTCGACTGTAAAAGGACTTTATACTTACGTTCCTTCAACAATCCCTCGAGCCAGACAACCAGTCAGGGAGGCACAGATATATTGTAAGATAAAGTCTCTTACCTTGCAGCGCTGTCTTTTATATCTGTCCGGTCCGGATTATCCAAGTTGTCGGGAGATCAATGAAGTGTCCTTTAGTCGAGCCCCACGTTTGGTCGCCAAGTTTTGTTAGGGCAAAACCCCCTTCTCTATGATTGTCGGGGTCCCAATTTTATGAAGATGAGCGCTCAGAGGAAATAAATGCAGACTTGTTCAGCTATATCAGATATTTCCTGTTTATTGACAGAACACGTTGCTCTTTATAGTCCAAAACCACAGATAGGTGGGTGGAGTTCCTATAGTGCAGATGTGCAGTTTCTGTAACTTTTTACTAACATGACATTTACTGAACTACTGAACCAAACCACACATTTTGTTCCATCCCACCCACTCTTCCTGATCACAGAGAGAAGTGTCTGCATTTCTGAACCTATAAAGAAGAAGTGGTTACCCTTACAATGAGCGTTATATTTATATATATTTAGTTCTGCAATTTCCTGTAAGTAAGTAAGTTACCAGAAACATAGAAATGTCTTCTTTCAAATTAATCTTAGGTTAAGATGGAGTCCTGATACAAAATTAATTCTTAATCCCTCACACATATTTACTGACAGGAATTTAGAAAATGTATTCCAATAGATATGGTTTGTGTTCTAAATAACCTGATTACTGATGGTGATAAAAAGCCCAATGTTACATTTTACTACAGTCAGAGCTGGAGTCAGTACTTTGGCTTGTCATCTCCACAGCCCTGATTTGCATAAGAATAAAAGTAGTCCTATTACACGGGCAGATTATCATTAAGATGATCCCTAACGAGCATTTGTATGAATGCTAGTTAGCAATCACCTGGAGATGTAATACTGCCGCTGATTATCCGATGAACGAGCAAAACCTTGTTCATCGGGTAATTGTGATCTTTTAACGTTAAAATCCTGGTTTGCTGGTGGCAGATCGCGCCGTGTAATAGGCGCTCTGCTGATGGACAACAATGAGACAGTATAGGGACGAATTGTTTGCAATAACTGTTGGCTCATTCACTGTGATTAATTCTACCAGGCAGTATGCCTGCTTTAATATGGTTGATCATAGTGACAGATGCTCTTGAAGTTTTATATTCGAACCTTTTTCTATAATTTAGATGGCTGGTTTTTTATTATATATTTTAATAAAACAGTTGGACGAGAAAGTTTAGATTTTGTTTTTCATATTTTGTTACAACAATAAAGCTGAAATTAAACTAGAATGAAAATTAACTTCCAGTAGGATTCTTATTTTTTAATATCTGTGGACTCCCTTCCTTCACTAATTATTTAGCCATTTTTTACACATAAAAAATGCCAGAAAAACCTGTTTTTTTTTTGTTTTTTGTTTTTTTTTTTTGTTTTTTTTTTGTGGTGCATTTTTGCACACAGTGTGCTTTACCACTGCTGGTTTATTCATGGCATTTTTTCTTATAGAAAAGGTAATGCCTGTGTGTGTGTGTGCGGGTGTGCCAGAGAAAAAACCCATTGGATGCAACAGTTTTTTTCTCCGTCCAACAGCCTACAGTTGCACCAGATCTCCTAAACAGAGATGTGAACGTAGCCTTACCTGAGAGACTGCCTTATGCTTGATCAATAATTGTTACCAGATTACCATAAGTACCAATAGTTTCTACACATTCTGCAATATTAAAGGGGTAAGTGGTTGATCAAGTGTTTAATACTGATGACCTATCCTAAGAATGGGTCATTAGTCCTTGATCGCGGGGGTCTTTCCCCATGGCCCCTCCACTGATCAGCGGTTTGAAAAAGGCTGTGGTGCTCTGGTAAGTGCCATGGCCTCCTCGCAGCTTACCAAGCACAGTGTCACTCATTGCATAGTGGCTGTGTTTGGTATAGCAGCTGAGCCCTATTCACTTGAATGAGACAGAGCTGCACCTAGGCGATGTGGCAGATGAATGTGACATCACTGGCCTAGGAAGAGGCCACAGTGCTGTGGTCTCTTGAAACAGCTAATGGGCAGGGGTTCTGAACCCCACGGTCAGATATTAACCCTTACAGTCCCAGCACCGTACATTCTAACAGCAGAGACTTGCGGGTACTTACCGCCATCGGCGGTTTCCTCCTTAGCCATTAGATGCCGTGATCACATGACATCTAGTAGCGCAAAAAAACGGAAGCGTTCGCTTCCGGGTGGTGTACATGTGGTCAAATGGGGTGTCTGTACACAATCTGAAAGCTGTAAACCTCACTGATGAGGTTTATAGCTTTCAAAGTGCAATTCTTATTCTGGTCACTAGATGGCAGGCCAGGATAAGAAATGAGCAAATTGAGTTTTTAATTCAATATTAAAAACCCCTGATTGCTCATAAAGAAAAAATAAAAAACACAATGGCCCTGATTTATCATACCATCACTCCAGAATTCTGGCATCAAAAAGTCGCAAAATAGGGCTTTTGCGACTTTTTTGCGCAACATTTTGTGACTTTTTGCATGTGTACACCACTCACTCCAGTTTTGTAATATGGGTGGAAAAGTGGGTGTGGTTAGATATGTTAATGAGTTTCACTCCAAATTTATCATTGCGACTTTTTTAAAAAAAAAAAAAAAGTCGCAAAATAGTTGCAATCTCACTCCAGGAGGAGGCTGGAGTAGGAAAAGTGGAGTAGCTTCTCTAGACAGAAGTGTTAGAGAACAACCTGTGACATTTAATAAATGTGGCACAAAGTACTCCAACACAGACTGAAGCAAACTGACTTCAAATATTCTCCTAATGATAAATTCCCCCCAATCTATTTGCTCATATTTGAGCTTTAAAATAATCACAAAAAAAAATTTAAAAAAAGTTAAATATTTAAAAAATATAAAAGTTTAAATCACCCCCCTTTCCGCATAATGAAAACATAAATACCTAAATAACAATAAATATAGACATCATGGGTATCACCGTGACCGAAAGCGCCCGTACTTTTAAAATATATTTTAAAAATTCCAATACGGCGAATTGTGTGGCAGAAAAAAGTGTCAAAATGGCGATTTGCTGTTTTTTGTCGCTTTTTTTTCTAAAAAAAAATTAAATAAAAAGTGATCAAAAAGTCATACACACCCCAAATTGGTATCAATAAAAATTTCAGATCGCCCTGCAAAAAATGAGCCCCCATACAGCTCCGTACACATAAATACCAAAAAGTTATAGGGGTCAAGATATGACAACAAAAATAAAAAAATGTCCAACTTTATAATTATTTTATCAAAACGCAGGATAAACTATACATATTAGGTATCGCCGGATTCGTAATGACCAGTAGAATGAAAGCAACTGGTCAGTTTTAATGAACATCGAACGCTGTAAATAAAATAAAAAAACGTAGAACTGTAGCGGAATAGCGTCTTTTTTTTTTTTTTTTTTTTTTTTTTTTGCAATTTCACACGATTTCAATTTTTTTTCCTACTACACCATATGCAATATTAAATGGTGGCGTTGGAAAGTACAACTTGTCCCGCAAAAAAACAAGCCCTCATACAGCTATGTGAACAGAAAAATAAAACAGTTATGGCTGTTTGAAGGCAGGAAGTGCAAAACGAAAACGCAAAACCGAAAAAACCTCCGGGACTGAAAGGGTTAATGATTTATCCTGCGGATAGATCATCAGTATTAAATACTCCTGATGGCCAGGTTGTTTGCCAACATCCCCATTGCGGGAAGGAGAGGGACAGAAGCTATTTACACTGTAACTTGGGGAGGCATATATTAGAGCAATTTTTTCCCCAGGAAGTGCCCTGTCTGACACAGGAAGAAATAGAGCTGCGTCTTAAAAAGATTAACATAGACAAAATCGCCAGGACCGGATGGCATACACCCCCATATCCTAAGAGAATTAAGTAATGTCATCGCCAGACCATTATTTCTGATATTTAAGGACTCTATACTGACAGGGAGTGTTCCACAGGATTGGCGCATAGCAAGTGTGGTGCCAATATTCAAAAAGGGTCCAAAAACAGAGCCCGGGAACTATAGGCCGGTAAGTTTAACATCTGTCGTGGGTAAACCGTTTGAGGGTTTTCTAAGAGATACTATCTTGGAGTACCTCAATGAAAATAAGCAAATAACTCCATAGCTTCATGAGGGATCGGTCATGTCAAACAAATTTAATCAGTTTCTATGAGGAGGTAAGTTCTAGACTGGACCGCGGAGAATCAATCGATGTCGTATATCTGGACTCCAAAGCATTTGACACGGTACCACATAAAAGGTTAGTATATAAAATGAGAATGCTTGGCCTGGGAGAAAATGTCTGAATGTGGGTAAGTAACTGTCTCAGTGCTAGAAAACAGAGGATGGTTATTAACTGCACATATTCAGATTGGTTCACTTTCACTAGTGGGGTACCACAGGGGTCAGTATTGGGCCCTATTCTCTTCAATATATTTATTAATGATCTTGTAGAAGGCTTGCACAGTAAAATATCAATTTTTTCAGATGACACTAAATTGTGTAAAGTAATTAACACAGAAGAGGACAGTACACTGCTACAGATGGATCTGGATAGACTGGAGGCTTGGGCAGAGAAGTGGCAGATGAGGTTTAACACTGACAAATATAAGGTTATGCATATGGGAAGGAATAATGCAAGTTACCAGTACATACTAAACGGTAAAATATTAGGTAACTCTGACATGGAAAAGGACCTAGGAATTTTAGTGAACAGCAAACTAAGCTGTAGAAACCAGTGTCAGACAGCTGCTGCCAAGGCCAATAAGATAATGGGTTGCATCAAAAGAGGCATAGATGCCCGTGATGAGAACATAGTCCTGCCACTTTACAAATCACTAGTCAGACCACACATGGAGTACTGTGTAAAGTTCTGGGCTCCTGTGAACAAGGCAGACATAGAGCTGGAGAAGGTTCAGAGGAGGGCAACTAAAGTAATAACTGGAATGGGTGGACTACAGTACCCAGAAAGATTATCAAAATTAGGCTTATTCACTTTAGAAAAAAGACGACTGAGGGGAGATCTAATAACTATGTATAAATATATCAGGGGTCAGTACAGAGATCTCTCCCATGATCTATTTATCCCCAGGACTGTGACAAGGGGACATCCTCTGCGTCTGGAGGAAAGAAGGTTTGTACACAAACAGAAGAGGATTCTTTACGGTAAGAGCAGTGAGACTATGGAACTCTCTGCCTGAGGAGGTGGTGATGGTAAGTTCACTAAAAGAGTTCAAGAGGGGCCTGGATGTATTTCTGGAGGGTAATAATATTACAGGTTATAGTTACTAGAGATGGGTCATTGATCCAGGGAGTAATTCTGATTGCCTGATTGGAGTCGGGAAGGAATTTTTTTCCCTAAAGTGGGGAAAATTGGCTTCTACCTCACAGGGGTTTTTTGCCTTCCTCTGGATCAACTTGTAGGAAAACAGGCCGAACTGGATGGACAGATGTCTTTTTTCGGCCTTATAAACTATGTTACTATGTTACCTTTAAAACATCCAGTGCCGCAGCTTCAATGTTTATCACTGATCCCCGTTGGACCTGTACTCATGACGTCACATTCATTAGGGCCGTGACCAACAGCCAATCGCTGGCCTCAGCAGGCTTGTCAACGCTGGTGATTGGCTATTGTGTCCTGTGAAGATGAACAGAACATGACTGCTGCAGGCCTAGTGGTGCAGATCATTTCAAAAGTAGTCTCCTCCTGAAAGGCCTATTAACTACAGTGATAAATGTATAAAACACCTGCTGTTGACTCCAGATCAGTAATTTGTATGTTGATTCTCACCCCCTCTCCAAAACTATGCCTGCAAATCAGACATGGAATACATTGGGAGGACTTCTGAGTGTTTTATTATTTTATTATTATTTTATTTTTTGCGGACAAGTTGTACTTTGGAATGCTGCCGTTAATTATGGCATAAAATATAGTAGGAAACGGTAAAAACATTCCAAATGGGGTGGAATTGGGGGGGGGGGGAACGCAATTCCTCCACCGTTTTACAGGTTTTGTTCCCACGGCGTTTCATTTGCGGCAAAACTGACCTATGCCCTTCATTCTCTGGGTCAGTATGATTACGATACCCCATATGTATAGGTTTGTTATGTTTAAATAGTGTAAAAATAAATTTAAACTTTGAAAAATAATTTTTTTTTTTTTTTTTTTACATCGCCATATTCTGACCCTCACGACTTTTTTTTTTATAGTTACATCCACTGAGCTGTTTAGGGGCTCATTTTTTTGCGGGATAATCCATAGTTTTTATTGATACCATTTTGTAGTGCGCGTGACTTTTTGATCACATTTTATTACATTTTTTGGATAAGAGAAGCAATGAAAAAATGGCAAATCGTCCATTTTGACCCTTTTTTCCGTTATGCAATTCGCCATATTACAATTTTTTTATATATATTTTAAAAGTATGGGCGTTATTGGTCGCGGTGATACCTATGATGTTTATATTTATTGTTATTTAGGTATTTATTTTTTAATTATACGGAAACTTTTAAACTTATTTAAACTTTATATATATATATATATATATATATATATATATATATATAGATATATAATTTTTTTTTTTGTGATGATTTGAAAGATCATATATGAGCCTATAAATAATGTTTTTGAATTTTTCATTTTGAACTATCAAGGATTTTTAAAATGCTATTTTAAGTCAGATTTAGGCCCAATTCAGACGTGAAAGCCCGGCCTGTGCTGCCCCAGAGGACGGGAGCGCACGCGTCATTGGTTGCTATGACGCCGTGCGCTTCCTGAGGCTGCCGCCGTACAGTGAAACACTGTACATGCCGTGTACAAAAAATATTTAATAGCTTTACTTTCTCCTCATCACTCTCTGCAACTCTCCCCTCATTACTCTGTAAAAGGATGACACCTTCAGATTTAAACTTTTTACCATTTATATAATTGAAGAACATTTTAGGGTTAGTTTTACTCTGTTTGACAATTAATCTCTCAGTCTCTAGTTTGCCTGCTTTTATTTGTCTTTTACATATAGTAACTATTGCTGTTGGATTTTATGGAAGATGGTCACTTAAAACCTAATGATTTCCTCATACTCACTGGATGATAAATTTCTTGTTATATATGTTTGTTCAGCATGTCCATGCAACAGTGGCCTTTTCAGATAGAGGTTAGCTTGGTTCTCTCCATTCTACACTACACTTTGGGGCTGTATGCATATCTAGGCAAACAAACAAAGAGGAACAACCATTCAATCAAATCTGATGCCTTTGTGGCATTGACTGAGGCTAAAGCTGGTCATACACATTCAATAGCTGTCAGCTGAACAGTTGTTTGGCCAACAGTTATATCTCCTGTCCTCCTCTCGGCTCCTCTATGCACATGCATGTTCAGCTCAACTGATTGTGTCCTCATGGTGTGGGAAGAGCCGATAAAGCCTCTACCAGACAATTTTGTTGGTGGCTTATCTCCCCAGAGAAAAACGATCTGGCAAAATATTTATTTCCAGGATGTCCCTCCATGACAGCACCAATGGAGGATGTCCTATTCATCTCTGTAGGGACAGGAGAGGTCCCTGCTTGGGATGAAGATTGGGCCAGTGGGTCCTTGATGGTTAAAGGACTGGGGTGTGTCGGGCGGTTTTTACTTCTCCTCACACCCCTCAAGAAGGTCCTGGCTAGCACCCATCTGGGAAGGGGTCCCCTAGCAACCCCCCCCCCCCCCCCGATACCTTACTGAAGTAGCAGACGAGCGATCCAGGGTCCATGCCGCAGGTATTCGGGGGTAGCCGACACCCCTTCTCCTCCAGGAGCTCTTGGCCCAGGCTGCGGCTCCAGAGATCTCCTCTGAATTAGCGGTGTGCGTGCCGCTCTTCCATGTGACCACAAACAGAAGTCACGCGACCGGAAGTTCGGGGCGGTCTGGGATCCAAGATGGCGGCGCACATGGCTAGGAACTCTGGCGCCTGCGATGGGGACCTCGCGTTATGGGGAGGTCGAGGGGGGGTAGATTCTTCCCTTTGGGAATGAAGTCCCCTCCCCCCAGGAAAGAGGAGGGGAGCTGTGCGGCATCAGGGGGTGGACCCCAGGTGAGTACTTAAAAGGGTTTTCCGAGTTATATATATTGATGACCTATCCTCAGGACACCCGGCACCCCCGCCGATCAGCTGTAAGAAATTAATGGGGTGCTTAGGTGTAATTACACCTACTCACCACTACCCCCGTTAAGGCCAGCATGTAAACGGTGAAGAGGAGGCAGCGCTGATACGGCGCGCGCCTCCTCTTCAAACAGCTGATCGGCGGGGGTGCCCGGTGTCGGATCCCTGCCGATCTGATATTGATGACCTATCCTGAGGATAGGTCATCAATATATATAACTTGGAAAAACCCTTTAAGGAGACACATAATGCTGTCCAGTATCCATCATGGAGGTCCAAGCTGCTGGGAAAGTGGAGACTTGTACAGACCCCCCTGCCCTGGGCCATGTAAGCACTATGTGTAGAGTGGTTCCTTTAATACTCAGATAAGTCAAACTCGTTTAACTATGTGTACAATCTCTATCTCACCCTATTAGGTGGAGAGAGCGATGTCTCACAAATCCGATATGCAGAAAAAGAAGGGAAAAAAGTGTGCAACGTGTTCAAAACATCTTGCAGACAAATATAAAAAAAAAAAAACAATTTTGTCCGGAATGTCTGGCAAAGATTCTTAAAGAAGAACAACCTTCTTTCTTATCGGATTTAAGAGTAATGATCAGAGAGGAAGTATAGGCGTCAGTGTCAAGTCTAACTCTGCATACTTGACCCCCTCCTCCCGCCAAAAAATCTAGGCTCCGTTTAGATTCAGATGCTGAACTGGTATACTATTCCGAGGGAGAGGTGGAGGAGGAACAACAGCCACAGTACTCGTCCTCTTTAACTGACGACCCAGGTAGATACTTATTTGCAAATGAAGACCTGGAGACCCTTTTAGCAGCCGTAAGACAAACTATGGCGGTAGAAGAGGAAGAACAAGATCGTTCTATTCAGGACGAGCTGTTTGGTGGCCTGAGAGCAAAAAGGAAAAAACTGTTTCCAGTTAATGCGAATTTAAGAGAATTAATTAAAGAAGAATGTGAAGATGCTGAGAAGAAGTTATACTTGCCACGTGAATTTAAATCTAGACTGCTGTTTAACCCAGAAGAGACCAAGCTTTAGGAGTATATCCCAAAAGTGGATATACAGGTAGCTAAGAGAACTACGATTCCATTCGAAGACTCGTGCCAGATGAAAGACCCCATGGATAGAAAAATTGATGGGGTACTTAAAAAAGCTTGGGAATCTTCGGCCATTGGAATCAATACTAATATAGCAGCCACCTCGTTGGCAAGAGCCATGAACCTATAGGCTAGACCAATTGGAGAACCATCTCAAGATAAGAACTTCCAGAGAAGAAATATTAGAATCTCTTCCTCTCTTGAAGATGGCAACGGCGTTTCTAGCAGACGCCAGGGCTGTGGAGTCGGTAAGCCAAAGCCCCGACTCCGACTCCTCAATTTCCCCTCACCCTGACTCCGACTCCCGACTCCGACTCCCTCATACATGGAGCATGTTTAAGTGATAACTTTAAACAAATTTGCATAAAATCAATAGTACAGATAAGTCATGACAAAAACAGTTTGTAACCTATCAGGCTTCTCTGGGTACAGCTCACTTAGGGCCTAATGAGAGGCGTAGCTAGAGGTTCAGCACATGGGGGGGGGTGAAACATACTTGAGTGGGCCCCCCACTTATTGGCTTCCCAAACGCACGTTTCCAACTTCAAAGGCACATACTACTAGTTGTGGTTATAATACTGTATTAGCAAGATGACTATATAAACTGCTAGATCATCTATGCTGTTAAGTACAGTACAATAGACTTTCTACATAACCTACTCTAAATACTCTACCACATAATGCCGTAAAATATAGGATTAACCCCTTCCCGACCGGCGCCGTACATGTACGGCACTCGGGCGGTGCGGGGACATGATGCCCGCCCGCGGGTGCGGCGGGCGTCATGGCCGGCAAGTCTCTGCTGTTTCTAACAGCAGAGACTTGCCGCTTCTTACCTCCGTCGGCGGCGACTTCCTGGGCCTTCTGATGCCATGATCACACGTGATCACGGCATCAGGATGACCTCAAATCAGCAGAATGTGCCCCCATCAGACCTCAGCTCAGCAGAATGTGCCCCCATCAGACCTCAGGTCAATAGAATGTGCCCCCATCAGACCTCAGATCAGCAGAATGTGCCCCCGTCAGACCTCAGATCGGCTTAATCTGCCCCCACCAGACCTCAGATCAATAGAATGTGCCCCCATCAGACCTCAGATCAGCAGAATGTGCCCACATCAGACCTCAGGTCAGCAGAATGTGCCCACATCAGACCTCAGGTCAGCAGAATGTTCCCCCATCAGACCTCAGATCAGCAGAATGTGCCCCCATCAGACCTCAGATCAGCAGAATGTGCCCCCATCAGACTCCATAATGGAAGCGCTCACTTGTATTCGCCTGATTGTACTAAGGCCATCCCTGCTGGGCCCCCCCAGAGGTATTGGGCCCAGAGCATCGCCTTTCCTGCCCCCCCTCTCCCCCCAGTAGCTATGCCTCTGGGCCTGATGTATGAAAACTGTCTAGGTCTAAGACTTTTTTGTTGCCCATAGCAACCAATCAGAGCTCCCCTTTCATTTCTCCAGAGCACTATATGAAATGAAAGGGGAGCTCTGATTGGTTGCTATGGGCAACAAAGAAACTTCTACACCTAGACAGTTTTCATACATAAGGGCCCTAGGTGTTTTACATCAGCAGATAGAAGCCATGAGAGCAGCTAACCTCTCCAAACATGAGCTCAGAGGAAACATAAAGCATACAGAGAGAACATGCACTGGACATAAAGGGCAGCACACAGTCATCTCAACTAAAAGCCTAAATCCTTAGATCAGGAATAGAACAGACAGTTATAGGACATTTCATCATTTTCACAAATTCTTATAAAAATACATTCAGCACTGAACTAAATGTACTAATTCATTATATATTTTAGGAGTCGGTCCATTTTATTCCGACTCCACCAAAATGGTGACCGACTCCGACTCCACAGCCCTGGCAGACGCATCAGCAGAATCCATCCGCTGTGCAGCAAGGAATGGTACCTTATCAAATACAGCAAGAAGAGCCCTGTGGATCAAGACTTGGTCAGGGGATATCGCATCAAAAAATAAACTGTGTGCGATCCCTTTCTCGAGCTCTTATCTAGTTCCCAGAGGAAGCTACACTCCCCTATATAGAAATAATTATCCAAAAACAGAACAGCACCTCCTACAGATGAGAGACAGGTACAAGCTATCATAGATAATCAAATACAATACAAAAAAGGTAGCAGCACTCTGCATGCACTAAGACAAATAAGGTGAATATATGAAAAAGTGAAAAAGCATTACTGCTAAATAGACTTATAGATAAAATGGAAGCTCTTAGCGCATATAAATGATCATGCATATGTCGAGCCCATCCACCAGCCGACAAGGTGGCTTCCAATCAGATGGGTCCTACTCTAACCCTGTCCTGCATCCTACATAAACCAGCAAGTCTGAATGAAAAGGAATATAAATATATAACAGTACAGACCAAAAGTTTGGACACACCTTCTCATTCAAAGAGTTTTCCCCTCACCCATGACGGCACCCATGCGACATAGGACCTCCCATCCAGGACAGGAAACCTGCTGATATAAAAAGGTTCACACCCACACCACACCTCAGGTTTCAGGTTTCCTGTCCTCCGGACGGGACGTGTCTACGTGGCTTCACTCCTAGCCTGCTTTTTTTTTCTAGGTTCACTCTGGAAGCTGTGGAGGGCCCGGGTCTACTTACCATAATGGGGCTTCTTCCAGGCGGCGTAAGTCTTCTGCGGAAGCAGTGGCCGAGTCTGTGCTCCTCCTGTCTCCTCCCTCTTCTTGGGGAGCCGCTGTGGCCGTGTTCAGGCAGCTCCCGTTCCGGGTATGCAGAGTTCGGCTCCATGCAGCTTCCAAAATGGCGGCCGGGAACCCTTGTGGGGTTCTGCGCATGCGTGCACTCACGTCTGACGTCAAATCCGGTTTCGGTCTGACGTCGCTTCCGGTTTCAGGACCGCGTCTGACGTCACTTCCGGTCACATGGATGAAAGTTTCTGCTCTGTTCCCTGGATTAGGATTAAAGGGCCTGTGTGTTAAAAGGAGGCCGGTCGCGCTACAAATCGGCACAGGAGGAGGCAGCCATCTTACATCTATCGCACACAGTGCTGTGCAGGACCAGGTTCCTGGGTGAAAATGACTGAACCGGGTGATGTGATACGCGCCGACCCATTGGAATCCTCGAGACCCCCTAGTCCGGTACTGAGGCGAGGATTGGGATGATACACCTTTTCCTGAAGTATGGTGAGATCCATTTTAATTATGTTGGGGGTGTTTGCTTTGTGTTTTAGGTGCCAAAAAAACCCAAGAAGGTGACATGCAAATCTAAGCATAAAGAATGCAGTGGCTGTAAGGATCCGTTACCTGCTTTTTATAAAAGACCCTTATGTCAGAGTTGTATTGACAGGCTTGTTATGGAGGAATCCCAGTCTCTATCTAAAAACATTAAAGCCCTGGTTAGGTCGGAGGTCAGATCATCTATTAAATTCTTGAAAAGGTCCTGGCCACATTCCCCAGAGAGACCTGGTCTTGGGGGTAACTCGGATTCTGAGATTTCTGAGGGAGAAGTCCTTTCTTGTCATGAAGGTTCAGAAGAGGACTCTTCATCAGATGAAGAAATGGCAGGAAGGTCTCTTTTCCCAGTTGAGGACACAGAGTTGCTTTTGAAAGCAGTAAAAGCCACTATGCAGCTAGAAGACTCCAAACAACCTAAATCTATTGCTGACCAGATGTTTGAGGGGTTAGCTCCTAAGCACCGTAGAGTATTTCCGGTTCATAAGAATATGGAAGCCTTAATTAAAAAGGAATGGAAGAACCCAGACAGAAAGTTTTTCATCCCTTCTTCAATTAAAAGAAAGTACCCCTTTGAGGACACGGTGTCTGAAGTCTGGGATAGGGCTCCCACTGTGGATGCCCCAGTAGCTAAGATAGCAAAAAGGTCCGCCCTTCCATTTGAGGACTTGGGATGCCTGGGCGATCCCTTAGATAAGAAGTCAGATATATATTTAAAAAGAGCCTGGGAATCATCTTCTACTAGTTTGAGACCAGCTATTGCTGTTTCCTGGGTTTCCAGATCTCTTAAACTCTGGTTGAGTCAGCTGGAGGCTCACATTAAAGACAAGACTCCTCGTGAAGAGCTGCTTTCCTCTCTTCCGACCTGATTTTCTTGCTGACGCCTCCACTGATTCAGTCAGATTTTTGGCTAGGGCAGCAGCAATGTCCAATGCCGCAAGAAGGGCGATATGGCTTAGATCCTGGAAAGGGGATCAGGGTTCAAAAGCTAGATTATGTGCAGTGCCATGTGTAGGTTCTAGGCTATTTGGACCCTCCTTGGATGAGATACTTGAGAGAGCTTCAGATAAAAAGAAGGGTTTCCCTCTCCCTCCCTCCCAGAAGCCCCCTTTTTTTCGTAAATCTGCCAGTTTTCGGAGACAGACGGGCAGACAGACTGACAAAAAGGATTCCAGATTTCCTAGGAAGTCTTCCGGTTTTTTATTCAAGCCCCAAGACAATAGACCAAAAGATAAGCAGCAATGACGCCAGGGGTCAGGTAGGAGGGAGATTATCCAACTTGCTTCCTGCCTGGAATCAGATAACCCAAAACAAGTTCGTCTTAGGTGTCATAAAAAACGGGTACCAGATAGAGTTTGTCTCCCGTCCTCCAGATTTGTTCGTATGTTCCAAGATTCCATCAAACCCTCAAAAGAGACAGGCTTTAGAGTTGGAGATGCTTTCTCTTTTAGAGAGGGGTGTAGTCTGTCCTGTTCCAGAAAAAGAAATGGGAAAAGGGTTTTACTCCCCTCTGTTCATGGTAAGAAACCCAAACGGCTCTTTTCGGGTTATTCTAAATTTGAAGAAATTAAACAAGTCCTTAAAATACAAAAAATTTCGCATGGAGACTATAAAGTCTACTACAAAACTCCTCTTCAGAAATTGTTGGATGGCAAGTATCGACCTGGAGGATGCTTACTATCATGTCCCCATTCATCAATCCTCCCAGAAGTTTTTGAGAACCACGGTCTGCATAAGGGGAGTCTGCAGACATCTTCAGTACAAAGCCCTCCCCTTTGGGATCTCTCAGGCCCCGAGACTGGTCACCAAGATAGTGGCAGAGATGGCAGCCTTCCTGAGGCTAAAAAGGATTGCCCTGGTACCGTACCTAGACGACTTCCTACTATTTTCTCAGACAAAAGACAACCTAAGAAAGGACATAAGTTTTCTTTGCAGTACCCTGAAGAGTCTTGGGTGGAGAATAAATCAGAAGTCAAACTTAATCCCATCACAGACCTGTGTGTTTCTGGGGATCCGATTGGATTCTTGTCAGGAGAAGAATTTTCTGACATTAAGAAAGAAAGAACAGATAATTCAACAGGTTCAGCTATTATTCCATTCTTATCTGTGTTCCATCAGAGTAGCTATGTCTGTGTTGGGGCTGTTAAACTCGGCCATCCTAGCAGTCGCCTATGCTCAGATTCATACAAGGGATCTTCAGACAGACATCTTGAGAGTTTGGGATGGCTCCCCCAGTTCTTTAGACAGGAGTTTTCACCTAGCCATTAAACCTAGACAGAGGAGTTTGTTGGAATGTTCAAAATCAGATCATCTTAACCACAGATGCCAGTTCCTGGGGTTGGGGAGCTCACCCTCAGGGCAGTGCCTGGCAGGGGACATGGGATCTAAAGACAAGGTCCAAGTCCTCAAATTTCAGGGAATTAAAGGCCATCCTGATGTCCCTTCAGGTAGCTGTTTCTTCAGTAGTAAACAGAGAGATTTCAATTTACTCAGACAACTCCACAACGGTAGCTTACATAAATCACCAGGGGGGTACCAGAAGTCCAGCCCTTCTGGGGTTAGCGAAAGCAATCTTTTCCTTTGCAGAACAGAGGGGGCTGTTTCTGTCAGCTGTCCACCTGAAAGGGAAGGAAAATTCTGTGGCAGATTTTCTGAGTCGCACTTCTCTCAGGCAGGGGGAGTGGAGTTTGAACAACAAGGTCTTTCAACAGATTGTCGAGAGGTTCGGTCTCCCTTCCATATATCTCTTTGCCTCCAAAGCAAACAGAAAGGTAGAGAGGTTTTTCTCCCTCAATATGTGGGATGGTCCCCTGGCATTAGACGCTCTTGCTCAGGATTGGAGCAGGGAAAGGGGCTATGCCTTTCCACCCCTTCACCTTCTCCCCAGGGTCCTGAGGAAAGTGGAAAGGGAAGGAGCTTCCGTGATAGTAATAGCCCCTTATTGGCCCAAGAAGGCCTGTTTTTCGTCCCTTCTGAGGTTGTCGGTCCTTCCTCCGTGGCAGCTTCCGCTGAGGGAGGATCTCTTAGTGCAAGGCCCCTTGTTTCATCCAAATCCGGGGATCCTGAGGCTTTCGGCTTGGATGCTGAAAGGCGGATCTGGTACAGTAGAGGATTATCGGTGTCTGTAGTTTCCACTCTTCTTAAAAGTAAAAAGCCGGTTACCTCAGTCAAATACCTTAAAGTATGGAATACTTTTTCTGTCTTTTTAGGTGTCACTCCTGATCCGTTAAGGGCCCCTAGTATTCCTAGGGTTCTTGATTTCCTGCAGGCAGGCCTTGATAAAAATTTAAAAGCCTCTACCCTTAAAGTCCAGGTTTCTGCTCTAAGCTATTTTTTTGATTTTAGGCTGGCAGATCATCCTTGGGTCAAAAGATTTCTGACAGGTGCTTCCAGGCTGCATCCTAGTCTGAGACCTCTTTCTCCCCCTTGGGACCTTAATTTGGTTCTTTCAGCACTTTGTCAGGATCCCTTTGAACCAATAGATAAGATCCCGATTAAGGTTCTTACCCCTAAGATGGCCTTTCTTTTGGCTATTACATCGGCTAGAAGAGTGTCCGAGATCCATGCTTTCTCGGCCTTCCCTCCATATACTACTATCTTAGAGGACAAAGTTATTATTAGACCTCTTGATTCCTTTTTGCCAAAAGTAGTTTCAGATTTCCATCGTAGCCAGGATGTCATCCTCCCTTCCTTTTGTCCCAGACCTTCTAATGATTTGGAAAAAAGATTCCATTGCCTTGAAGTTAAGAGATGCCTGTTAGCATATCTGGAGGCTACTGCCTCTTGGAGGGTAGATGAGAATCTTCTCCTTCAGTTTCAGGGTAGACAAAAAGGGTGTAAGGCCTCTTCCAGAATCATTGCCAGATGGGTCAAGTATGCTATTATTCTGGCCTATTCTTCCCAGAATCTTACTCCTCCTTCGGGATTTGGAGCTCATTCCACGAGGGCAGTGGCTACTTGGAGCTCCCCTCATACTTTCTTTAGGCATTATAGATTGAATCTAAATTCTGATGCTTCCTTTGGGGGAAAGGTACTGTAGGCTGTAGTCCCTCCCTAATTTCTTTTGATTAATATTTCATTCTCGCATGGGTGCCGTCATGGGTGAGGGGAAAACAGGAATTGCTTACCGGTAATTGTTTTTCCTGAAGCCCATGACGGCACCCCCAGAAATTTCCCTGCCCCCTTTATATTTAAAAAAAAAAAAAAAAAAAAAGTATATATCAATTAATTATATTTTTGTGGGTGTCTTACCACTATTGTTAGGGATGTAATTTACTGTATTGGTTCCCTTTCTTTATGTTTTTTCTTCTCTTGGTGGAAGTCACGCCTCCGGAGGTTGTTCATTTTCTATCACTGAGGTGTGGGTGTGAACCTTTTTATATCAGCAGGTTTCCTGTCCTGGATGGGAGGTCCTATGTGCCGTCATGGGCTTCAGGAAAAACAATTACCGGTAAGCAATTCCTGTAATCTGTATTTTCATGACTATGAAAATTGTAGATTCACACTGAAGGTATCAAAACTATGAATGAACACATGTGGAATTATATACTTAACAAAAAAGTGTGAAACAACTGTAAATATGTCTTATATTCTAGTTTCTTCAAAGTAGCCACCTTTTGCTTTGATTACTGCTTTACACACTCTTGGCATTCTCTTGATGAGCTTCAAAAGGTAGTCACCTGAAATGGTTTTCACTTCACAGGTGTGCCCTGTCAGGTTTAATAAGTGGGATTTCTTGCCTTATAAATGGGGTCGGGACCATGAGTTGTGTTGGGCAGAAGTCAGGCGGATACACAGCTGATAGTCCTACTGAATAGACTGTTAGAATTTGTATTATGACAAGAAAAAAGCAGCTAAGTAAAGAAAAACAAGTGGCCATCATTACTTTTAGAAATGAAGGTCAGTCAGTCCAAAAAATTGGGAAAACTTTGAAAGTGTCCCCAAGTGCAGTCGCAAAAACCATCAAGCGCTACAAAGAAACTGGCTCACATGAGGACCGCCCCAGGAAAGGAAGACCAAGAGTCACCTCTGCTGCGGAGGATAAGTTCATCCGAGTCACCAGCCTCAGAAATCGCAGGTTAACAGCAGCTCAGATTAGAGACCAGGTCAATGCCACACAGAGTTCTAACAGCAGACACATCTCTACAACAACTGTTAAGAGGAGACTGTGTGCAGCAGGCCTTCATGGTAAAATAGCTGCTAGGAAACCACTGCTAAGGACAGGCAACAAGTAGAAGAGACTTGTTTGGGCTAAAGAACACAAGGAATGGACATTAGACCAGTGGAAATCTGTGCTTTGGTCTGATGAGTCCAAATTTGAGATCTTTGGTTCCAACCACCGTGTCTTTGTGCGACGCAGAAAAGGTGAACGGATGGACTCTACATGCCTGGTTCCCTGGTGAAGCATGGAGGAAGAGGTGTGATGGTGTGGGGGTGCTTTGCTGGTGATACTGTTGGGGATTTATTCAAAATTGAAGGCATACTGAACCAGCATGGCTACCACAGCATCTTGCAGCGGCATGCTATTCCATCCAGTTTGCGTTTAGTTGGACCATCATTTATTTATCAACAGGACAATGACCCCAAACACACCTCCAGGCTGTGTAAGGGCTATTTGACCAAGAAGGAGAGTGATGGGGTGCTACGCCAGATGACCTGACCTACATAGTCACCAGACCTGAACCCAATCGAGATGGTTTGGGGTGAGCTGGACCGCAGAGTGAAGGCAAAAGGGCCAACAAGTGCTAAGCATCTCTGGGAACTCCTTCAAGACTGTTGGAATACCATTTCAGGTGACTACCTCTTGAAGCTCATCAAGAGAATGCCAAGAGTGTGTAAAGCAGTAATCAAAGCAAAAGGTGGCTACTTTAAAGAACCTAGTATATAAGACATATTTACAGTTGTTTCACAATTTTTTGTTAAGTATATAATTCCACATGTGTTAATTCATAGTTTTGATGCCTTCAGTGTGAATCTACAATTTTCTTGGCCATGAAAATACAGAAAACTCTTTGAATGAGAAGGTGTGTCCAAACTTTTGGTCTATACTGTGTGTGTGTGTATATATATATATATATATATATATATATATATACACACACACACATATACACATTTTAGTTAGTGTCAGTGTAGATTTTTGCACGAACGCATTGTATCTGCGTACGTGCATTTTGCAGAGGACTATAGTGAATTTTTATCTGGTCATTTTTGAGGTTTTTTTTTGTTTTTTTACACTAGTTTTTTTGTTTTGTTTTTTTTTACTGTAGTGAACTTATACACTACAGTTTCTACACGCACACGAGAGGGGTCGTTGATCCAGGGAGTTATTCTGATTGCCTGACTGGAGTCGGGAAGGAATTTTTCCCCCTAAAGTGAGGAAAATTGGCTTCTACCTCACAGGGGGTTTTTTTTGCCTTCCTCTGGATCAACTTGTAGGAAAACAGGCCGAACTGGATGGACAGATGTCTTTTTTCGGCCTTACAAACTATGTTACTATGTTACACACGATAAAGTGCGTGCTGTATCAGCAGCATCTGCACATTTTTTAGGTGTTTTTTTTTTTTTTTTACATATTGTGTGAAAAAAGAACCGCAGTTAGTGGTAGATAGACAAATTTTAGTTAGTGTCAGTTTAGGAACTTGCACGAACTCACCATCTGCGTACGTGCTTTTTGCGAGCACTGATCAGTAGTGTCCATTACTGATCGCGTCTGCTCTTTTTTTTGTGCACTAAATACTGCAGTAAAGCCTTTTTTCTGCAGTAAATACTTTTTTTTAACAGAAAATACTTTTTCATTTTTATTCCCCCCTTTTTTAAAAAATTTCAAAAATATAAAAAACCCCTTTATGTGTGAAAACACTACATACACACCCCTCACACTAAATAAAGGTTTACACATTTCACCCATCACACCCCAATAAAATAAAAATGTCCCAATCATCCCAACGAGTGTACTTGGCAGAAGAGGCATACGCCATCCTTGCCTCTGATACAGAGTTGGCCACTGAAGGAGAAGAGGATGCCACTTTCCTCTACTCCTCTACCCCCTCATCATCATCATCCGCTGATGAGGGACCCTCTAGGAGGCGCCCCAGAATGACAGCTGAGGCAGCCCCCCAGAGTGAGCCCATATGGACCCCACCCCCTGATGTTTATCAGCCCCAAATTCCAGAGTTTGTGGGAAACTCTGGAATTCAAATTGACTGTACGGGCTTCACAGAAATTGATTTTTTTCAAAATCTTTTTCAGTGATGATTTAGTAAATTTTATTGTGGCCCAAACAAATTTATACGCCCAGCAGTTCATTACACAGAATCCCACGTCACCATCCGCAAGACCCCTTGGTTGGACCCAGTAACAGCAGCAGAAATGAAAATCTTCTGGGAGCTTGTGCTGCACATGGGGCTTGTTAAAAAAACAGAAATAAGACAGTATTGGAGTGCGGATGTCTTGTACCACACTCCAATATTCAGTAATGCCATGGCCCGGAATAGACTTGAGTCGATTCTGAAATTTTTGCATTATAATGATAATGCACAGTGTCCTCCCCAAAGTGACCCAACATTTGATCAGCTTTAAAATTAGGCCCATCCTTGACCACTTCAGCACCAAGTTTTCTGAAGTGTACACCCCAGAAGAAAACATCTGTATAGATGAGTCCCTGGTGCATTTCAAGGGGAGGTTAAAATTCCGCCAGTACCTGCCCAACAAGCGGGCAAGGTATGGCATAATAATGTACAAGCTCTGCGAGAGTAGATCTGGGTACACCTATGGGTTTATGAAGGCAAAGATTCATGGATAGAACCCCCAGAATGCCCCCCTGGCCTAGGAGTTAGTGGAAAACTAGTGTGGGACTTGCTGCACCCACTGCTGGATAAGGGTTACCACTAGAGATGAGCGAACATGCTCGTCCGAGCTTGGTGCTCGTTCGAGCATTAGGGTACTCGTAACTGCTCGATGCTCGGACGAGTATCTCGCCATGCTCGAGGAAATGGCAACTTCCGCATCGTGCTTTTTTGGCGCCTAAAAACACAGCCAATCACAAGCCAGGAGACTCTACAGTACACCCAGCATCACGTGGGGCCCTTACATGTCGATAGCAGGGGTTGGCTGGCCTGATCAGGTGACCCTGGAATATACTACCGACTGGCCGCGGCGCTCGGCTCAGATGCCGTCTGGATGTCGTTAGGGATAGAGCTGCTGCCTTTCAGGGACAGTGTTAGGGCCTGCATTTAGTTGTCTGTTAGGCAGGGATCACCCACAAAGAACCCAACAGCCCTTCTAAGGGCTAGAAGACATTTTATTTTATTTTTTTTTGTCACTTGGCTGGCTGGCACTAGTAGTGCAGCTATCGCCATATCTAACCCTGTTTTTTTTTTTTTTTTTGTTCTATCTCAGTGATACAAATCCATTGCACACAGCACTGTGGAACCATTCTGTGTGTCACAGTTCAGCACTGACTCACTCCAATCCATATATACTGTCCAGGTGACACTTTCTGTACGTCACACAATACAACCAAGTCATTTGCTACCAATATCATCTACCGCTTGATCCAGAAAACTCTCTGTGCGACATTTGTCTGGGTCACAGACTAAATAGCCACCGTTAAGAGGGTGTCAGTCAGTTCTACCATATTTCCTGCACGTCACGTTCCCAAAAAAACTAAATATAAAAAAAAAAATTATTAGTTCAGTTGTTTTAGCTCAGTGATACAAATCCATTTTACTCAGCTGCGTGTAACCTTTCTGTGTGTCACAGTTCAACACATTCGCTCCCATCCGTATATACTGTCCAGGTGACACTTTCTGTACGTCACACAATACAACCAAGTCATTTGCTACCAATATCATCTACCGCTTGATCCAGAAAACTCTCTGTGCGACATTTCTCTGGGTCGCAGACTAAATAGCCACCGTTAACAGGGTGTCAGTCAGTCCTACCATAGTTCCTGCACGTTACGTTCCCAAAAAAACAAAATTGTAAAAAAAATATAAAAAAAACAAATATAAAAAAAAAAATTATTATTTCAGTTGTTTTAGCTCAGTGATACAAATCCATTTTACTCAGCTGCGTGTAACCTTTCTGTGTGTCACAGTTCAGCACATTCGCTCCCACCCGTATATACTGTCCAGGTGACACTTTCTGTACGTCACTTAATTCTACCAGACTGAACAAGTTTGTGGGTTTCAGTACACCAGGCCCATTTAATTTTTTTTTTATATCATACACTTATATACAAACAATGTTGAACCCCAGGGCTAAGGGTCGAGGACGAGGGCGTGGGCATTCAATTACTGCAGGGGGCAGAGGCCGTGGTCCTGGGCAGGGTGAGACAGTACCTGCTGATGAGGGAGCTGTGGAACGCTGCAGAGTTACACTCCCTAGCTTCATGTCTCAACTTACAGGGACACGTGGTAGAGGACTGTTGAAACCACAACAGTGCGAACAGCTGATCTCGTGGATTGCGGACAATGCTTCAAGTAATTTGTCCACCAGTCAGTCTTCCACGCAATCCTCCCACGTTACCCAAGGGAGCACTCCTCTGGCTCCTCCACCTCAACCTCCTTCCCCCCAGTCTGCCCCCTCCCAGGAAAATTTGGAATGTGATCCGGCATACTCTCAGGAACTGTTTTCTGGACCCTTCCCAGAGTCACAAACCACTTCTCAGGTTGCTGCTGACCTCGTTCCCGATGCCCAAGTTTTCCAACTGTCGCAGTCTGTGGGTGATGATGATGACAATGTTGAGTTAGTGGAAGAAGTTTGTAAAGAGGTGTCAGACGATGAGGAGACACGGTTGTCAGACAGTGGTGAAGTTGTTGTTAGGGGAGGAATTCCGAGGGGGGAGCAGACTGAGGAATCGGAGGATGACAAGGTGACTGACCCAAGCTGGGTTGATATGCCGAGTGAAGACAGTGCTTCTGAGGCGGAGGCGAGTGCTGCACCAGAACAGGTTGTAAGAGGCAGTGGTGTGGCCAGAGGGAGAAGCAGGGCCAGAGCTTTTGCATCAGCAGCAACTGTTTCACGTAGTGAAGCTCCCGTGGCGAGGCCTAGATGTTCGCAAGTCTGGAGGTTCTTTAAAGAAAGTGAGGATGACCGACGGACTGTGGTGTGCAACCTGTGCCACACCAGGATCAGCAGGGGTGCCACCACTACTAGCCTAACCACCACCAGCATGCGCAGGCATATGAGTGCTAAACACCCCACTCAATGGAACCAAGGCCGTTCACCACCTCCTGCGGGTCACACCACTGCTCCTTCCCCTGTGTCACTCGCTGCCTCTGCTAGTCAACCCCCTGCGTCACTCGCTGCCTCTGCTAGTCAACCCCCTGCCCAGGACCCCGGCACGAGCGCCTCCCGCCGGAAAACCACACCTTCGCCTCAACGATCCTCCACAGTGTCCACCAATGTGTCCCAGCGCAGCGTTCAGCTGTCTTTACAGCAGACGCTGGAGCGCAAGAGGAAATACAGTTCCACCCACCCACATGCCCAAGCCCTCAACGTCCACATCTCCAAATTGCTTAGCCTGGAGATGCTGCCCTATAGGCTGGTAGAGACCGAGGCCTTTTGCAATCTCATGGCGGTGGCTGCCCCTCGGTATTCCGTCCCCAGCCGCCACTATTTTCCCGATGTGCCGTCCCAGCCCTACACCAGCACGTGTCGGAGAACATCATCCGTGCCCTGACCAACGCTGTTTCTGAGAAGGTCCACCTAACCACGGACACGTGGACAAGTGCTGCCGGGCAGGGACACTATATCTCACTGACGGCACATTGGGTTAACTTGGTGGAGGCTGGGACCGAGAATGACCCTGGGGCCGCTCATGTACTGCCCACACCGAGGATTGCGGGGCCTACCTCGGTCACGGTCTCTCAGACGTACTATGCCTCCTCCTCCGACCCCTCCTCCTCCACCGAATTACCATCCGTGGGCACGGCGCCTTCAGTCGGTAGCTCTAGGCGCAGCAGCAGTGCCGTGGGTAAGCGCCAGCAGGCGGTGCTCAAACTGCTGAGCTTAGGTGACAAAAGGCACACCGCCCAAGAGCTGTTACAGGGCATGACGGCGCAGACCGATGTGTGGCTGGCACCGCTGAACCTCAAGCCAGGCATGGTTGTGTGTGACAACGGGCGTAACCTGGTGGCGGCTCTGCAACTCGGCAGACTGACACATGTGCCATGCCTGGCCCACGTGTTCAATCTAATAGTTCAGCGGTTCCTCAAGACATACCCCAATCTGTCTGATTTGCTCACCAAGGTGCGCCGCATCTGTGCGCATTTCCGCAAGTCGACCACAGATGCTGCCACTCTCAGGGCAGCACAGCGCCGCCTACAACTGCCCGCTCACCGACTGTTGTGCGACGTGCCCACGAGATGGAATTCCACATTAAACATGTTATCCAGAGTTTACCAGCAGCGCAGAGCTATTGTAGACTGCCAGATGTCATCTTCCACCAGAACTGGTAGGAAGGTCTCTCAGATTCCTCAAGTCTACAATGAGGAGTGGATGTGGATGTCTGATATCCGCCAGGTGTTGAGCAACTTTGAGGAGTCAACACAGATGGTCAGCGGCGATGCCGCCATTATCAGCCTCACCATCCCGCTGCTTTGCCTGTTGAAAAACTCACTGCTCAGCATCAAGTCGGATGCTTTGCGCTTGTCACAAGAGACGGTGGAGGAAGATACATCGCTTGATAGCCAGAGCACCCTCCGGTCTGTTTCTCAGCGCCTATCGGAGGAGGGGGATGAGGAGGAAGAGGAGGAGAATGTCTGCGAGACAGTAGAGGGTACCAGTGCTCAGTCCTTAACTCTTGAGCGTGTATGGGCTGAAGAGGAGGAGGAGGAGGAAATGGAGAGTCAGGTCAGTGAGGAGAGGGAATTCTTGCGTGTTGGGACTCTGGCGCACATGGCAGACTTCATGTTAGGCTGCCTATCCCGTGACCCTCGCGTTAGAAGAATTTTTTCCAACACCGATTACTGGGTG